>JARQOD010006275.1:0-43709 GCA_033576555.1 Oophaga sylvatica
CCTAATAGACTTTGCAAAGAAAAAAAAAAAAAAAGTGTCTGCACAGCAAGGCTGAATTTTCTGTGGAAAAGACTGTGGAGTGTGTATGTCTTGAGTGAAGACTGCCGTTGTTGAGACAGAGAAGTCTGACAGCATGGATGACAGCATGGAGGCGCTGTTTGAACAAATGGCGCAAGTTAATGTGCAACATAAGACTGCCGTGGTTGAGACAGATAAGTCCGGCAGTATGGAGGAGCTCGTTGAGTACCTGGTCCAGGCCCAGCGGAGCATGCAGCAGAGCATGGAGCGGCAGCGCCTGCAGCACCAGCAGCGCATGCAGCAGGCCCAGCAGCAATTCCTGCAGCAGCAGCAGGAGAATAACCGGTTATTTGTTGAGCAGATGGCAGCACAAAAAAAGGATTTCGGTGCCGCGTCCCGAAGTAATGTGGCAAAGTCACCTGCATTGTCCGCTGTAAAGAAGGCGGTAAGATGGTCCCTGAAAAAGATGACACCTCGTGACGATGTGGAGGCATATCTCACTAGGTTTGAGGGACTGGCAGAGAAGGAGAATCTGCCCCTATCTGAATGGGCCATGATGGTCGCACCCTATCTGACTGGAGAACCCCAAAGGGCCTATGCTGACCTGAGCGAGCAGGACAGCCAAGACTATGCCAAGCTGAAAGCGGAGATTCTTACCGGCTGGGTGTTACGGTGACAGCCTGTGCCAGGGGAGTTCATGACTGGAGATGCAGTTGGGAGTCTGCCATCGGCAACCCTGCTTATGGGATCAAGGAGGTGATAGTGGACCGCTACACCAGCGCACGTCCTCCTGAGGTACAGCCGGAGGTCGGACAACGAGACCACCCGGACGCCCCTCGTCTGGTCAGCCTGAGGGACAGGGCCTTCGCTACCAAAGGCTGCCTCCGTGACCAGCCGTCTGAGAGGTCGTCACTTCAGAGTTCCTGGACGCCGAACTCTCCCGGTAAGAGCGTTCCAGCTGTTGGGGTCATGTGGGTGGGAAAGTGTAATGGACAGTGTTGGAGATGTCGTGAAATTGCAGCCAACTGTCCAATAGAGGGGAGCCTATGGATTGTGATGTTGGCAGATCCCTCTCTCCCTGCGCAGAACCTGTGTGTGTGTCCACCTCAGCCGAAGAGACTGGACCACAGGTGTCCCCGGTGGTTGTAAATGACTGCCCAGCACAGGCCCTCTTGGACTCGGAGAGTCCAGTGACTTCCGTGTGTGACAGCCTGATTGATAGGGACTTCATCCCTGATAAACACCTGAGTGTGGTGTGTGTCCATGGAGACACCAAAGTCTACCCAGAGACTGTCGTGGACTCGATCCCCAAACGCGGGGAGGTTTCATGTGAAGTGGGGGTAGTGAAGAACCTGGTGCACCCCGTCATATTGGTAATGACTTTCCCCGGTCTAAGGATCTCTGGGGGAAAAATGTTTCTGATGGACAGTGTGATGAAGCTCCTACTGAGGGTGCGCAGTCCCGAGGGGCGGAACACAATGCTAGTGGGCCGTTAAACTTATGTGATAATGATGATGATGATTATGATAATGATGATGACCATGATAATGATGCTGATGCTGATAATGATGATGATCATGATAGTGATGATGATACTGATCATAATCATGATAATGATATTGATAATGATGATGACTGTGATAGAGATGAAATTCCTTTGCAGGTGATGTTGGGAGACGAGGATGGTGGTTCTCGGGAACCGAGTGTCCCTGACTTACCTATGTCCTGTGACAATTTTGAGAGTGAGCAGTGGCGAGACCCCACTCTTAAAACGGCACAGGAAAATATAATTGTTCTAAATGAGGTTTCCCAGGAGCCTGGCTCTGAGGAGAGGTTTCCTCATGCTGCCATGGACAATAACCTATTGTATAGGGACACTGAAGTCCAGGGAGAGGTCGTGAGTCAGCTCCTAGTACCTGAGCTATATGGAAGTATAGTGCTGGGGTTGTCACATAGTCACATACTTGAGGGACCACCTGAGGGAAACCAGGGACCAGATGGTGAAGTTAATGTTGTGGATGACATGTTAACTAAGGTTCCAGATCAAGATGTAAATGAGAATGAATTGTATAACCCTGAAAGTGAGCAGGATGTGAATGAAAACGAAGTGTATAACCCTGAAAGTGAGCCGGATGTGGCTGAGAAAAAGGGGTCAGACAGGATAGTGGTAGTGATAGTGAATCATCTGATGACAATAAAGCAACCAGTGCAAATGAGGAAGGCATGGTAGCAGAGGAGGTTGAGAGTCCTGAGAAGAAAGCTGAAGCTGACCTTACAGCCGGACAGAAGATGGCATCTGAAGATGTTTTACAGTTGGCCAATTCCCTGGCGAAGACTAAGGTGAAAGGAGGAGAGCTGAGCTTTGAAGGCAGGACTCTGAGATTGAACACAGCACAAGTGAAGGCTGTTGGAAGTGGGAAGTTGTCGACGTGTGGTGTGGATCTGCATCATGCCAGGGACTCTGAGGGAGATGCTGCAGAGGTGGAAAAAGCCATAGAAGTGGTAGTCACCAAGCCAGATGCCTCATCAGAAGCTGAGGTCTCAAGTGAAGCTGTGAGGAACAAGACTGAAGATATGGGGACTGACTCTGTCCAGGAATCTGTTTCTGCCGAAGACAGCGGCGTGGACGGGTTACGGTCCGGATCAGTAGCTGCAACTCGTGAAGCTCAGGCTGGAAGTTCGGCGCCCGGAGCCCCAGCGGTGTTCCCGAGTGACACCAAGGATCTGGATAAATCACAAGATGAGATTTTGAGACATCAGGCTGGCATTGGTGAGCTCAAGCGCACTTTTATGGAGTCTACATCGGAGCCACGTCCAACAAATGGGAAAAGCGATGGGTCACTCCGTTGCCGCTGCAGACACACGGGAGCTCAGGTGGGATGCAGAACGTGGTGGAAGAGAAGAATCCGGCGGTTCTGAGTATACAGATGCAGCTATCAAGGAGAACTTGAAAGCCGGAATAAATGGAAATATTGGAGACCATAATGATGTGACTGAAGAGGTAGAATGTAAGACTGACGGTAGGGCTTCTGAGCATGTTCTACCAGAAGAGCCTGAAGAAGGGGCCGAAGACATAAAAGACGTCCAACAGGTACCAGATGAATTGATGACTTCTCAGAAAAAACTCCAAACTGTGATGAAGGAGTGTGATGAAAGCCATGAGCATCTTCGTGAGAAGGTCAATGAAGTAAAAGGAAGGATACAGGGAATCTCTTCGTTGCAAGAGCAAATGCTGCTCAATAAGTCTAAGGCTATATATAAGAATGCTGTTGTCACGGTAGAACATTACAATTCAGCTGGAGACTTAGCGGATGAATTATGTGTACTGCAAAAGAAAAACGATCAGCTCCTTCTACAGTCCCAGTCATTTGAACAGTGTAGCTTAAAATGGTCAGCGACCATGGCAGAGGAGCTTAAGGTCTGTGAAATAGACTTTATGAGTCAACCGATATTCAAGAAAATAGATGTGCTAAAGAGGGTTCAAGGGGAACTAGAGAAAAGTGAAAAACCCCCTATACCTTCTGTGATAGTTGGTGACAAATGGTCAGTGCACCAAGGACAGGAGGTACGTGAGTTTCTGAGGAAGAGTCAGCAGAAGTGTTCTGATGTGCCGGGTCGTACTTCTCTGGCCAGGCACTATATCGAAACTGAGCCCAGCCCTAAGGTCAAGATGAAACCGTGCAGGATACCCGAGGCCCGCAGAGAGCATAGGCCTGGGAGGGTACAGGGTAGTGCGGATGCTTCAGATGAAGAGAAAGCTGATGTTGGCTATGGCTCAGGTGAAGATACAGATGACAGTAGTGAAGATGAAGCTGATGAGGGCCATGACTGGTCCAGAGTTCACTGTCTCTTTTCGATTATTGACCAGCCCTCCGGTCTGGATGACCAGCCCTCCGGTCTGGTGAAGAGGGGGGGGATATGTGAGACAGTGAGAGTATGTGTGTTGAATGGGGTGTACATTTCACCTAGATACTTTGCTGACTGGTATAAGGGAAATGTATGGCTTTGTAAACCTAGTGGTAGAGAAAGGTCACTACACCTTACATTCAGTACACACTTGCAGCTCAGGCCTGAAACCACTCAGCTGTTAATTAGGAGACCAGAAGTAGGTGTCTGCGAACACAGACAGAGAGCTCGCTTAGTCTGGACAAGGAGTCCAGGCACAAGAAGGAGTCTCCAGGAGTATGAGCTGTCTCAGTCTGGGTGCTCGATGTACCCCGGACACAGGAGTAGTCTCTGTGAGAATCCATGCGGATAGCTGCTGAATAGGAGGGGAGCTCTCTCAAGTCTGGACGTTGAAGGTGCCTTCAGACACAAGGAGGAGACTCTGTGAAACTCCATGCTGGTAAATGCTGAACATATGTGTTGTTTTGGGGACAGGCTGTTAGAGTCTGGACCCGGATAGAGAGGGAAATCTATCTAAGTGTAGTAAGTGGCTGGACAAGCCCAGGGCTTATGTTTATGATTTGGTTTTGATTATGTTCTGTTTGCTGTGGACTTTAATAAAACTGGTTGCGGCCAGTTTTTACCAGAACTGCTGTCTGTGAATGAACTGTTTCCGTGCCACTCCGTCTACCCGGATGGCGATCCCAGAGCTATATCCCCTGAAAAGCTTACAGCACATAATTATACATCTTATTTGTTCTACCCAAGTGCATGACCTTACATTATATCCCCATTAAAGCTCATTTGCCATTTATCAGCCCAAGCTTCTAGTTTACATAAATCCTCCTGTAATATAAAATTATCCTCCTCTGTATTTATTACCCTGCAGAGTTTAGTGTCATCTGCAAATATTGAAATACTACTCTGTATGCCCCTTACAAGGTCATTAATAAATATGTTAAAGAGAAGCGGCCCCAATACTGACCCCTGTGGTACCCCACTGCTAACCGTGACCCAGTCCGAGTGTGCTCCATTAATAACCACCCTTTGTTTTCTATCCATGAGCCAGTTCTTAACTCACTTACACATATTTTCCCCTATCCCCATTGTTCTCATTTTATGTATCAACCTTTTGTGTGGCACTGTATCAAAAGCTTTTGAGAAGTCCATGAAAAACACGTCCACTGCATTCCCTTGGTCCAGTCCTGAACTTACCCCTTCATAAAAGCTTATCAGATTAGTCTGACAAGAACGGTCCCTCGTAAACCCATGCTGATACTGTGTCATGAGGTTATTCAGCTTCAGATACTCCAATATAGTATCCCTTAAAAAACCCTCCAGGATTTTACCCACAGTAGATGTTAAGCTCACTGGCCTATAATTTCCAGGTTCAGTTTTTGCCCCCTTTTTGAATATTGGCACCACATTTGCTATACGCCAGTCCTGTGGTACAGACCCAGTTATTATGGAATCTTTAAAGATTAAAAATAATGGTCTATCTATAACTGTACTTAATTCCTGCAGTACTCGGGGGTGTATCCCATCCGGGCCCGGGGATTTGTCAACTTTAGTGATTTTTAGACGCCGCCGTACTTCCTGCTGGGTTAAGCAGGTGACATTTAATGGAGAATTTTTTTTATCTCTGATCATGTTATCTGTCATGGGATTTTCTTGTGTAAATACAGTTGAAAAAAAGTAATTTAGCATATTGGCTTTTTCCTCATCCTCATCCACCATTTCACCCAGACTATTTTTAAGGGGACCAACACTATCATTTTTTAGTTTCTTGCTATTAATGTAGTTAAAGAATATTTTGGGATTATTTTTACTTTCTCTGGCAATGAGTCTCTCTGCCTCAATCTTTGCTGTCTTGATTTGCTTTTTACAGAATTTATTCAGTCTTCTGTATTTATTTAATGCCTCTTCACTACCTACTTGCTTTAATTCCTAAACGCTTTCTTTTTGTCCCTTATTGCGCCCCTTATAGCTCTATTTAGCCATAGTGGTTTCCTCCTAATTCTAGCATGTTTATTCCCATAGGGTATATACTGTGCACAGGTCCTATTCAGGATACTAATAAACGTCTCCCATTTTCTTTGTGTATTTTTATGTCTCAGGATATCGTCCCAGTTTATTGCACCAAGATCATCTCTCATCCGTTGGAAATTTGCCTTCCTGAAGTTTAGTGTCCTTGTAACCCCTCGACTACACATCTTATTAAAGGATACATGAAAGCTTATTATTTTGTGATCACTATTACCCAAGTGACCCCCAACCCTTATATTTGATATGCGGTCTGGCCTGTTGGATAATATTAGGTCTAGCAGTGCCCCCCTCTTGTTGGGTCCTGAACTAGTTGTGAAAGGTAATTGTCTCTCATAGTTGCCAAAAACTTATTACCTTTGCTGGAACTGCAGGTTTCTGTTCCCCAATGTATTTCAGGGTAGTTGAAGTCCCCATAATAATGACTTCTCCTTGAGTTGCTGCTTCATCTATTTGCTTTACGAGGATATTCTCTGTTGCTTCCATTATTTTAGGAGACTTATAACAAACCCCTATCAGTAATTTATTATTTCCCCCCCTCCCCTAATCTCCACCCACAGAGACTCTACATCTTCATTAGATTCACAGATATCACGCAGGATGGGTTTTAAGGATGATTTTACATATAAACACACACCCCCACCTCGCTTATTTTTACGGTCATTCCTAAACAGACTATAGCCCTGTAAATTAACCACCCAGTCGTGGCTCTCATCCAGCCAAGTCTCAGATATCCCCACCATGTCATAATTATGTTCCAACAAAATTAATTCTAATTCCGCCATTTTGTTGGTGAGGCTTCTAGCATTAGTATACATGCACTTTATGTATCTCTCTGAACCTCTATTCTTTCTTAAATTATTAACTGTTCTAACCCCAACCCCATGCCACCCCCACCCCCAATTTCATTATTTGTGCCCAGGTCTCTATCTGCACTGCCTTCCCCTCCTATAAAATGAATACCCTCCCCCCTAGTCCCTAGTTTAAAGACTCCTCCAACCTTCTAGCCATTTTCTCCCCCAGCACAGCTGCACCCTCCCCATTGAGGTGCAGCCCGTCCCTAGCATAGAACCTGTAGCCAACTGAGAAGTCGGCCCAGTTCTCCAGGAACCCAAACCCCTCCTTCCTACACCAATTATTGAGCCACTTATTAACCTCCCTAATCTCCCGTTGCCTCTCTGGTGTGGCACGTGGTACCGGCAGTATTTCAGAAAATACCACGTTGGAGGTCCTTGCTTTAAGCTTGCAGCCTAATTCCCTGAAATCATCTTTAAGGACCTTCCACCTACCTCTAACTTTGTCATTTGTGCCAATGTGCACCATGACCGCTGGGTCCTCACCAGCCCCTCCCAGTAATCTGTCAACCCGATCAGCGATGTGTCGGACTCGAGCGCCAGGTAGGCAGCACACTGTTCGACGATCCCTGTCTTTGTGACAGATTGCCCTATCTGTTCCCCTAATAATTGAGTCCCCCACTACCAGCACCTGTCTGGCCTGCCCTGCTCTCCTAATTCCCCCCTTACTGGAGCAGACACTCTCCCCGGCTTTCAGAGGACATGCCTGGCTGCAGCAGTGCTACCCCTGTACTGACTGTAAGTTGACAGAATATATAACCACTACCATGTTTCCTTTTCTTTTCACTTTCACCCCCAAACTACTTACTTTCTTCCTATTCCCTGTAATCCCCCCACTTAGTAAGGAATTAGTCATTTCTCCCTCCATCCTCCCCAGCCATCTCACCTTTTCCTCAGAACTGTTCCTCCACGTACAATCCTTTTTCTCCAGAAACACACGGCCACACCATGTCTTATCCTGTTCCAACCTTCTAACGCTCTATTACTCCTCATTGCTGGTGACATATCCCCAAATCCTGGCCCTCCTCAACTCATCCCCACACTCACTTCTATCACCCTGCCACGATCCTCTACACATCTTCGCAACCATGATAACCTCATACCCATTCACCCAGCCCCCACTCCTCCGGTCCCCCCACCTGGAGCACTATGGAACGCATGCTCTGTCTGCAATAAACTGTCATTTATCCACGACCTCTTCATCACCAATAAACTCTCCTTCCTTGGCATCACCGAAACCTGGCTCACACCCTCTGACTCAGCCTCACCAGCTGCACTCTCATACAGTGGATTACACCTATCTCACACCCCCCGCCCCAGCAACAAACGTGGTGGAGGAGTTGGTTTGCTCCTATCTGATACCTGCTCCTTTACCCCAATTCCACTACCCCCTCGGCTACTATTCCCTCATTTGAGGTGCATTCCGTCCGCATCTACTCCCCCTCCAACCTCCAGCTGGCTGTCATCTACCGCCCCCCAAAACTTGCCATCTCCACCTTTCTCGATCACTTCACCACCTGGCTGCTCCATTTCCTCTCTGTTGACATCCCCACTATCATCATGGGTGACTTCAGCATCCCCATTGATGCTTCCACCCCAGCGGCCTCTAAACTTTTATCGCTCACTGCCTCCTTTGGCCTCACTCAATGGTCCTCTGCGGCCACTCACAAAGATGGTCACACGCTCGACCTTATCTTCACCCGCCTCTGTTCCCTTACTAATCTCACTAACTCACCCCATCCCCTGTCTGACCACAACCTACTGACGTTCTCTTCTCTCTCCTCTTCTAGTGCACAACCCCCACTCCACAAACTCACCCTCGCAGAAATCTCAAACACCTCAATTTACCAATGCTCTCTGAGTCCCTCCTCCCTCTTACAGACATATCTTCACTTCATGACACAGATTCTGCTGCCACCTTTTATAACACTACAATAACAGCAGCACTTGATTCGGCTGCCCCCCTCACACATAGCAAAACTTGTACAATCAACAGGCAGCCCTGGCTAACCAGCCTCACCAAAGAACTGAGACGGGCTTCCAGGGTTGCTGAGCGGAGATGGAAAAAATCCTGCTCTGCCGAGCACCTAACCGCATACAAGCAGTCCCTCACCAGCTTCAAGTCCACGCTCACTGCTGCAAAGCAAACTTACTTCTCATCTCTCATATCCTCCGTCTCACAACCCTAAACAGCCCTTCAACACTTTCAATTCTCTACTCTGTCCCCCAGCACCTCCTCCTTCTCCTCTCATTTCTGCTGAAGACTTTGCCTCTTTCTTTAAGCAGAAGATCGATACGATCAGAGAAAGCTTTGGCCCACAGCCCCCATTGCCCCTCTTAGCTGCTCAACCCTCTTCCTCCAAAACCAACTTCTCCACCTTGACAGAAGATCAGCTTTCCACCCTCCTATCAAGATCACACCTCACCACTTGCATGCTTGACCCGCTCCCATCCCACCTCATCCCTAGCCTCGCCACCGTCTTCACCCCTACTCTAACACAACCTCTTCAACCTCTCATTTACAAATGGTGTCTTCCCCCTCATCCTTCAAACATGCCTCGATCACACCCATTCTCAAAAAGACCTCCATTGACCCATCCTCTGTGTCTAGCTATCGCCCGATATCTCTTCTCCCTTATGCCTCAAAACTACTGGAACAGCATGTCCATCTTGAACTGTCCTCCCACCTCTCCTCCTGCTGCCTCTTTGACCGCTTACAATCAGACTTCCGACTGCATCACCCAACTGAAACTGCCCTAACTAAAGTCACCAACGACCTACTAACCGCCAAGAGCAAGCGTCACTACTCTGTCCTCCTTCTCCTGGACCTGTCTTCTGCCTTCGACACTGTGGACCATTCCCTCCTGTTACAGATTCTCTCATCTCTTGGCATCACAGGCTTGGCCCTATCCTGGATCTCATCATATCTAACAAACCGAACATTCAGTGTCTCCCTCTCCCACACCACCTCCTCACCTCGCCCCCTGTCTGTCGGTGTTCCCCAAGGCTCAGTTCTTGGACCCCTACTCTTCTCCATCTACACCCTCGGCCTGGGACAGCTCATAGAATCCCATGGTTTTCAGTATCACCTCTACGCCGACGACACGCAGATCTACCTATCTGGACCTGACCTCACCTCCTTACTGACCAAAATCTCACAATGTCTGTCTGCTATTTCTGCTTTCTTCTCTGCTCGCTTTCTAAAACTGAACATGGACAAAACAGAATTCATCATCTTTCCCCCATCTCACTCTACCCCCCCACCAGACCTGTCCATTAACGTCAATGGCTGCTCACTTTCCCCAGTCCCGCACGCTCGGTGCCTCGGAGTGATCCTCGACTCTGCCCTCTCTTTCAAGCCACATGTCCAAACCCTTGCCTCCTCCTGCCGTCTCAAACTCAAAAATATTTCCCGGATCCGTGCATTCCTTGACCATGAAAGTACAAAAACACTAGTGCATGCCCTCATCATCTCCTGCCTCGACTACTGCAACCTCCTACTCTCTGGCCTTCCCTCTAGCACTCTGGCACCACTCCAATTCATCCTGCACTCTGCTGCCCGACTAATACACCTGTCTCCCCGTTATTCCCCAGCCTCTCCTCTCTGCCAAGCCCTTCATTGGCTTCCTATCGTCCAGAGGCTCCAGTTCAAAACCCTAACCATGACCTACAAAGCCATCCACAATCTGTCTCCTCCATACATCTGTGACATGGTCTCCCGGTACATACCCACACGCAACCTTCGATTCTCTCAAGATCTCCTCCTCTACTCCCCTCTTATCTCTTCTCCCCACAACCGCATACAAAGCTTCTCCCGTGCCTCTCCATACTCTGGAATTCTCTACCCCAACACATCAGACTCGCGCCTACCATGGAAACCTTCAAAAAGAACCTGAAGACCCACCTCTTCCGACAAGTCTACAACCTGCAGTGATCATCAGTCTACTGAACCACCGCACGACCAGTTCTACCCTCTCCTAGTGTATCCTCACCCATCCCTGTAGACTGTAAGCCCTTGCGGGCAGGGTCCTCTCTCCTTCTGTACTTGTGTGTGGCTTGTATGGCTCATGTTTACTGTACTTGTCTATATTTGCCCCTCTTCACATGTAAAGTGCCATGGAATAAATGGCGCTATAAAAATCTATAATAATAATAATATTACCACCACATAGTGACCTATAATACCACATACAAAGGACAAATACAGCCACACCATGACCAAACCACATATTACCACCAGATAGTTACCGAATAATACCACATACAGGGAAAAATACCACCACACCATGACCAGACCACATATTACCACCACATAGTGACCAAATAATACCACATACAGGACAAATACCACCACACCATGACCAGACCACATATTACCACCACATAGTGACCAAATAATACCACATACAAGGACAAATACCACCACACAATGACCAGATCTTATGTTACCACCAGATAGTTACCGAATAATACAACATACAGGGTAAAAAAATGCCAATAGGGCAGATTATAAAGAATTCTGATGATCTTTATTTCTATTGCGCCAACATGTTCTGCAGAGCTAGATTGGAGAGTGTATAGACCAGTATAAAGAAATTAATTTTTAGGTCACGCCTTAAACTGCATATTTGGAGTTCCAGAGAATTGGCGCAGCACAAGAGAAGTCTTACGGTAGAGGGAGGTTCGGATTATTGAGGATTTTAGTCTTAGGTCATTGGCAAAACGGAGGTCACTGGTAGGGTGGTATGTAAAGATCAGGGAGAAGATGAAGGGTGATGCTAAAGCGTGGAGCGCTTTGAGGGTGAGAGTGATAAGTTTATATTGAACTGTGTAGCGGATTGGTAACCAGTGCAATGTCTGGCACAGGGTAGAGTAGGAGAGAGTTTAGTAAGAGGGAGACCGATCAGTAGAGAGATGGGATAGTCCAGACGAGAATGAAGATGAGCAACAGTAAGAGTTTCTGCAGGGTCAAAAGGTAAAAAAGATTGAACTCTAGGGATGTTCCTGAGGTGTAGATGACATGAGCGAGTGATCGGATCTGGGGAGTGAAGGAGAGAGAACTATACACGCCAATCACAGGCGAAGGCCAGGTGTCTTAAGAATGTGACATCATCAGGAAAGACCAGAGCTGGTGGAGGATGAGCAGAAGTACATCTCATTTTATTATTTTGTAACCAGCCCTGCCGCATGTAAAGTTTGCGTTGACGTCGGGTGACATCTGTAAAGTAGCAGTGCTTTTTTTCTTTCCCTTAGTTCATCCTTTCACTAGTCAATGCATAAGCCATAATCATGAACATTAACAGAAATAAACACGTGAAATAGATCACTCTGTGTGTAATGACTCTATAGAATATGAGATTCACTTTTAGTATTGAAGAACTAAAATAAATTAACTTTTTGATATTTTAATTTTGTGAGAAACATCTGATTGACCATTGGCTTCCTGCGGTTAAGCAGGGCGGAGCCAGGTATCAATCAGCATGACGGCAGCAGTGAAGAAGAAGTCGATGCTCTGTTGATGTGGTGTTACTGGAAGCCGCTGAATCACTGTCAAGAGCATCTGTGACCACTCTGTGCCAGGAGACATCGACGCCGGGCACAACAGGCAGGTAGTTAGTGTTTAGGAGCATAGGAAAATATATATATATATATTAGTCCAGGATAACCGTTGTAAGGTTTGTACAAGGTAAAGAAAAACTCCTATCACAGGTACTGATGATGACTAGACAGCTCCTGGCACCCAGTTATAATGAAGATGACAGTCTGTAATTTGGAAGGGGTAATAATTGCCTTGTCCTCCCCCATCCTGCAGCAAGCAGAGATGGTATTGGCTGTCCTAATGGGATTGATGGAGGAATAAAATGTAGTGATGACATCTGGGAAACAAGATGGAGGCTAAAGAGAAGGAAGACGAGGAAGGGAAGGGAGGACACCAAATATAAGGGCAGAGTGTGATAGACAACACATCGGGGGATAGTTGATTAAAAAAAAATTCCTGTACAGCTTTTTAACCCCTTAAAATATAAATGACTAGTTGGGTCTTCGTGAAAGGATCCCTCCCTGCACCGCTGGTGACGGCTGTGTCATACAGCTGGCAAAAGGCATCTAAATGGTCATGAAGTGATAGCGCCACACACTCACAGGGTGCCAATCTGTTACCATGGCAACTAGGTTATATAATCATATGGTTATACCAAACATATTTACGTTTCTTTTTTACATTTTTAAACTTTGTTTTTGGATGGGGAAATTGCATGAAGAGGTAAAAGATTACTAGGGGTTCTCCTCTGGGCAAGAATCAGTTACCAAAACTCAGGGCAAAGTGACTGCAATTGTAGCTAAGGTGAGGATTTCCCGGATTTCCTCGCGGCTCTTTTCCAGCTGTGACACTGCGCACGCGCGACAGAGGGAAGAAACCCCCGCGCATGCGCAGTTATTAACTCTCGGCTGCGGCTGTGATCTGAGCATGCGCAGCGGCTCCGAAGCTTTTGGCGAGCGCATGCGCGGAATGTTCGCGAAAGTTCCCGAGCGTTGCCGGCGGTTTCCGGAAGCGGGAGCGTGAGTGCTGTGTCCCCGGCTGTGAGCGCCCGTCCTCCCGCTCCTCGTCATGTCCATACTGTGCTACAACCGGGGCTGCGGCCAGCGCTACGACGCTGAGGCCAACACGGACGGTGAGCGCTTCTCCCGGGGTTATATAGAGGGGGCAGAACTGGATATGACAGGGGGGGCATCCAGAAATGGGTGATATCCTGGACCCGTGACGTAATGATAGCGTGATTACAGTTGCCATAGAGACCCAGCCTTAAAGGGGTGTTACATACTCACTTTTTATTACCTGTCCATAGGATAAAAAGTAAATGCCTGACCCTGGGGGTCCGACCAATGTCCAGAATGGGGGTCCCGTGTCTCCTGATGGGACGATCGCATGTGCACGCTGCCGCTCCAGGGAGATGGCCCAGGACATGATGTCAGTGCCGTAGACTATGATCGATTGTGCTCCCTTCCCATAGAAGCCCTCCAGATCCCTCCCCGACCGCATGTAATATACGTTGGCAGATGCCTGGTCGCAGTGATTGGCTGCAGCGCTGTGCCCATCAGCAATCAGGCTAAGTTCACACGTTGCGGAATTGCCGCGGAAATTTCCGCGGCAATCCCGCACTTCTCCCGTGGGAAATACGCACTTTTTTTATGCTGATTCCCGCCAGAATAATAGCGTTTTGCAAGCGTAATTAGCTTGCAGAATGCTAGCGTTTTCCTAGCGATCTGTAGCATCGCTTGGAAAACTGATTGACAGGTTGGTCACACGAGTCACACATAGTGTTTGACACGTGTGACCAACTTTTTACTATTGATGCCGCCTATGCCGCATCAATAGTAAAAAGATCTAATGTAAAAATAATAAAAAAAATAATAAATAATGATATTCTCACCTTCCGGCGGCCCCCGCAGCCTTCCCGCCTCTCAGCGACGCTCCCGGCAACTCG
Organism: Oophaga sylvatica; assembly: GCA_033576555.1. NCBI lineage: Eukaryota > Metazoa > Chordata > Amphibia > Anura > Dendrobatidae > Oophaga > Oophaga sylvatica. Next base: position 14,285 of record JARQOD010006275.1, read on the forward strand.
CGGTCCCAGAGTGCTTTGCGACAAATCACACCGATGACGTAGCATCTCGCGAGACCGCTACGCCATCTGGGTGATTCTCGCAAAGGACTCTTGGGACCGGAAGTTGCCGGGAGCGTCGCTGAAGGCGGGAAGGCTGCGGGGCCGCGGGAAGGCTGCGGGGGCCGCCGGAAGGTGAGAAATATCATTATTTTTTATTTTAATTATTGTTTTACCAGGGATATGGTACCCAGGGCCTGGAGGAGAGTCTCCTCTGCTCCAGACCCTGGGTACCATCCGCACATGAACCGCTTACATTGCGCATAGTGGGCATAGCCACATGCGGAAAGTAAGCGGTTCAATGCATTCCTATGGCGGCGGAATCACCGCGGTTACGCTAAATTAATGAACATGTTGCTTTTTTTTCCGCTAAGCGTTTTTTTCGCGGAAAAAAACGCAACATGTGTACAAAACATGCGGAATCAATTAAAACGTATAGAATGCTTAATGCTTGCGTTTTGTTCGCGGTTTAACCGCGGAAAATAGCGGAAAAACCGCGAAAAAAACGCAATTATTCCTGATCGTGTGCACTTAGCCTCAGTGGTAGAGCCACTGGGCTCAATGTAGAGTAGAATATTAATCTCCCCTTCATCCCAAACTTTTGGAGCGCCTAGTCTACTCCCGCCTCACCCGTTACCTCTCCACTCACTCCCTCCTAGACCCTTCACAGTCCGGCTTCCGACCCCTACATTCGACTGAAACTGCACTCATCAAAGTGACCAATGACCTTCTGACAGCAAAACGTAACGGCGACCACTCTCTGCTCATTCTACTCGACCTTTCTGCAGCTTTCGACACGGTTGACCACCGTCTCCTACTGTCCAGGCTCCACTCTCTAGGTATTAAGGACACTGTTCTCTCCTGGTTCTCCTCCTATCTTTCTGACCGCTCCTTCAGTGTTTCGTTCTCTGGCTCCACATCATCTCCTCTTCCTCTCACTGTCGGTGTACCCCAGGGCTCAGTCCTTGGCCCCCTTCTCTTCTCTCTCTACACCGCCCCAATTGGACAGACCATCAGCAGATTTGGCTTTCAGTACCATCTTTATGCTGATGACACACAATTATACACGTCATCCCCCGACCTTACCCCCGCTGTACTACAGAACGCCACCGACTGTCTGTCCGCAGTCTCCAACATCATGTCTGCTCTCTATCTGAAACTCAACCTCTCCAAAACTGAACTTCTTCTGCTCCCGCCGTCTACTAACCTCCCTAAATCTGACATTTCCCTCTCAGTGGGCGGCACCATAATAACACCCCGGCAGCAGGCTCGCTGTCTAGGTGTTATGTTTGATACCAATCTCTCCTTCACCTCCCATATACAATCTCTTGCCCGCTCTTGCCGCCTACACCTAAAGAACATCTCTAGAATCCGCCCTTTTCTCACCATGGAAACAACAAAAACCCTCACTGTAGCATTGATCCACTCCCGCCTGGACTACTGTAACGCTCTATTACTTGGCCTCCCCATTACTCGACTATCCCCTCTCCAGTCCATCCTTAATGCAGCAGCCAGGGTTATCCATCTGGCTAATCGGTACTCGGACGCGTCCGCTCTTCGCCAGTCCTTACACTGGCTGCCCATTCATTATAGGATCCAATTCAAAGTACTTGTTCTCACCCAAAAAGCTCTCCACAGTGCAGCACCCCCCTACATCTCCTCCCTCATTTCTATCTATCGGCCTAACCGACTGCTGCGCTCTGCAAACGACTTTCGACTAACCTCTGCACTAATCCGTACCTCCCACTCCCGACTCCAAGACTTCTCCCGCGCTGCGCCAATCCTCTGGAATGCTCTACCCCAAGAAATTAGGACTATCCACAATTTGCATGGTTTCAGGCGCTCCCTCAAAACACATCTGTTCAGAGCGGCCTATCACATTCACTAATCAAAGTCATTCTATGTGTAAGTGTGTGTGTGTGTGTAGCCCATTCACTATCTCCATCCATCCCTCACTCCCTTAAGATGGCTGGACCATCATTGTAAATGCACCATTGTATATACACACCTGTATTTTGTATCTCCGTCACCTCATTGTAGATTGTAAGCTCTCACGAGCAGGGCCGTCTTATTTTGCTTTAATTACTGTATTGTTAACGTTGTTACTTATGACTTGTGTTTTGAAACTGTTAAACTGTAAAGCGCTGCGGAATATGATGGCGCTATATAAATCAGGGTGGATTTGATTTAAATCAAACTGATTTAAATCACGATTTAAATCACGATTTAAATCACTAGTCAGTAAGGCTTGATTTAAATCAGTGATTTAAATCAAAGTTTCTACCAGACCGGTATATCTAATTTCATCATGTGCGATACGCCCCAGACTGGTGTATCTAATTTCATCAAGTGCGATATGCCCCAGACCGGTGTATCTAATCCCATAATGCGATACACTACACTCAGCCCTGTATCTAGATACATGCAGTGTGTCATGTGCTGTGAATAATCCCAGTGTGTGATACTCTCCACGTATCTGTGCTCAGTTTATAATACAGCGAGCAGCATGGACTAACAGAATAGATGCTGCCGGTCGTCCTCAGTGACAGCCTACTTGTCAGTATTACTGGCAGTCCCCAACAAAATGGCTCCGCTCTGTGAGCCTAAACTACATCCTCTGTTATTACAAACACCTAGTAACGGAGGAGAGAAGTCACACGTGATCATTTTCTTGTCTGCTTGCCCTTCCTCCTCCTCACACTTAGATTCACATTCTTCTTGTGTTGTGCAGATCTATTCCACTCCAAATAATCAGAAACATTGTCTAACTTCTTGGACTTGGCACTGAAGGGGTTGATTCTGTATTCATAGGTTTGTAGAACAATAGGATTAAGGTCTTTTTCTCAACTCTGTTCATGTTGTAACATTTTTGCCTTGAAGAAGAGGCTGGAGTCAAATTCCGCTTTTGAGAACTGCGTAAGTAAAGCGAGCGTCTGTGATAACATAGGAGAGAAACTGCCCACTAATCCTACAGAAACCTCTGAAAGAGCATGGCATTGTGAATGTTACACATATACAGCCTTTTTTTGATTAAACCAGAACTCTGGGTGACATGTTTAAACATAGTTCCAAAATGGAACAGGGCAACTCTCTATCATTTAATATACCACAAAGAATTAGAGCTTCCAGCCCAAATAGAGACATGAGGCAATAATATATATAAAAGATACAAACTTTATTAACAAATATTACTAAAATGTTCACAATATTGTAAATTTAAGATGAGAGGTACAATGGTGAGTAGGAAGATATAAACACCTGTCGCACAAAAAATCAGCACATCTGAATCCAAAAAGTGGTCTATCAAGCACAGTATATCAGATAATGTTGAAATAAATCAGTCAATTTAGTATCCGGACAGGAAAACAATATATATTCCCAAAGTGGGGTAATATATCATTCCATATAATATGTGGGATAACTAATCCATCATATCCTGCCTGGAGCATAAATGTGCCAAAGAGTAAGACACACTGCCCCCCGAGGAAGCTCAAGGAGCGAAACGTGCGTCGGGGCACGTACCTGGTCCGTTACATTTCCCCAATATGGGTAAGCACTTTCCAGCATCTTTTTCCGCAGCTGACATGGCACCTCACAGGAGCTGGTAGATGTGTGGGGGGGATTTTCTTTCTTTTTTCTGTCCCCCTCTTCTCTCTAATGCCATATCAGATCTATCTGTCTTACTCTTTGGCACATTTATGCTCCAGGCAGGATATGATGGATTAATTATCCCACATATTATATGGAATGATATATTACCCCACTTTGGGAATATATATTGTTTTCCTGTCCGGATACTAAATTGACTGATTTATTTCAACATTATCTGATATACTGTGCTTGATAGACCACTTTTTGGATTCAGATGTGCTGATTTTTTGTGCGACAGGTGTTTATATCTTCCTACTCACCATTGTACCTCTCATCTTAAATTTACAATATCACATATACAGCCTTTATTGTACTGAGTTAAACAACTCAGCTTTATCTCATGATGGAAGAACCTTTGGATGGTAAAATATTTTCCTCAAAAAGCAGTTTATTGAAAAAAATCCGATTTAAATCAAAAAAATCCGATTTAAATCAAAAAAAATCCGATTTTTTTGATTTTTTTAAAAAAATCATTGATTTTTATCCACCCTGATATAAATAAAGATTATTATTATTATTATTATTAATATTAGAGTTGGAAGGGACCTCCTGGGCCATCTGGTCCAACCCCCTGCTCAAAGCAGGATTCTCTAAATCATCCCAGACAGATGTCTATCCAGCCTCTGTTTGAAGACTTCCATTGAAGGAGAACTTACCACCTCTTGTGGCAGCCTGTTCCACTCATTGATCACTCTAACTGTCAAAAAGTTTTTTTCTAATATCTAATCTGTCTCCTCCCATTCAGTTTCATCCCATTGCTTCTAGTCTTTCCTTGTGCAAATGAGAATAAAGATGATCCTTCTACAATGTGACAGCCCTTGAGATATTTGTAGACAGCTATTAAGTCTCCTCTCAGTTTTCTTTTTTGCAAACTAAACATTCCCAAATCCTGCAACCGTTCCTCATAGGACATGGTTTGCAGACCGGTCACCATTCTGGTGGCTCTTCTCTGAACTTGCTCCAGTTTGTTGATGTCTTTTTTAAAATGTGGTGCCCAAAACTGGACACAGTATTCCAGATGAGGTCTGACCAAAGAGGAGTAGAGGGCGATAATGACCTCACGTGATCTAGACTGTGTGCTTCTCTTAATACAGCCTAAAACTGTGTTTGCCTTTTTTGCTGCTGCATCACACTGTTGACTTATGTGCAGTCTGTCATCTATTAGTATACCCAAGTCTTTTTCACAGGTGCTGTTGCTTAGCCCTATTCCTCCTATTCTATAGATGGAATTTTCATTTTTCTTGCCCAGATGTAGAGTTTCGCATTTCCCCTGTTAAATACCATTCTATTAGTCGCTGCCCATCGTTCAAACTCATCTAGATCCTTCTGAATCCTTTCTCTGTCTTCTCTAGTGTTATCTATCCCTCCTAGCTTTGCATTGTCTGCAAATTTGTTTAGTTCACCTTCAGTTCCCTTATCTAGATCACTTAAAAATGTTGAACAACACTGGGGACAGGACAGAGCTTTGCGATACCCCACTTGAAAGGCCGGCGTCACACACAACCACAAAAAATCGGTCCGTTTTAGACGGTCGATTGTCGGATCAAAATGCAAACATCACACATGCTTCTGTCATCCGATTTTCCTTCAAAGATGCGATTTAGTCGCATGTGTGTGTACCTTGTAACATCCGATTTTTATCCGACTTGCGAGATTTTCTCGCAGGCTTGCAAAACTGACATATAATGGATCCAAAAGAATAGTATTTCAATCACAAAAAAAAGAATAGATATATACACATAGAACACATTATATATATATATATACATGTCATTGTGACATATATATATACATATATTTATAGTTCCTAAACTTCTACATACTGTTATAGCCGCTAATTCAATTGCCGGCTTCTGTGAAATCACAGAAGCCGACATGAAATGATACATTGTTTCCACACAGTTAACCATGTCATTTCCTGTATTTTGATATTTGTTTAGAACTTACAATTACATTAGTGTATTTGTGCAAAATTTCAGACATGTAGGGGTTAATTAAAGGTGTAATTTCGTTGAAAAAAAATGCGTGGGCTCCCGCTGTATTTTCTCCACCAGACAGACAAAGCAAAGCGAGTGGGGGCAGATAATAACAGCCTAGTGAGGGTACATTTTTTGTGCCCCCCTGGCTACTAACATCTGCCCCCAGACACCCCAGAAAGGGCAAATCTATAATTAGATTCGCCCTTTCTGGCACTTTGCCCGTCTATTCCCATTGCCCTGTAGCGGTGGCGAATGGGTTATTAATCTCACCTTACTGTCACCTTAGTATTGAAAGGTGACATTAAGGCAGGTTAATAATTGAGAGCTGTCAATTAGAAACTATCAATTATTAATCCTATTGAAGTAAATAAAAAAACACACACACACTTTAAGAATAAATAATTTTAATGAAATAAAAACACATTTTTTTGACCATATTTTATTTTACACTTAATCCGTGCGAAGCCATTGATCTCCTAAAATAAAGAAAAAAAACATTATTCTTACCTATTCCGCCGATCTGTCACGTCCCACACTGTAATCCTTCACAAAGGGTTAACTAGCTTTGAGCCAAGCAGTGCAAGTAATCCTGCATGCTCAGCTCAAAGCTCCTGAATGAATAAGTTCCTCTCCTGGCGACAGGAGAGGATGTGTTTCATGAATGAAGCTTAATTGATTGTGTCCACTTTCCCTTTAGGTCAGGTCACTAAAGTTAAATTGCCAATAAATCAATTAAGCTCCATTCATGAATCTATTCCTCTACTTTCGCTGGGAGAGGAACTTATTCATTCAGGGGAATACAGGTCTGAGACAGCATTATTAGCTCTCTGCGACCTGTAACCTGTTAACCCTTTCTGATGGATTACACCGTGGGACCTGACTGTACATCGGATTGGTAAGTATAATTTTGCTTTTTTATTTTATTTTTATTACAGGAAATGGTTTTAGCAGGAAAATAAAATATGGTCAAAAACTGTGTGATTATTTAATTAAACTTATTTTTTATTAAACTGTGTGTGTTTGATTTTTCTTTCATACAATAGGATTAATAATTGATAGTTGTGTAATTGACAGCTCTCAATTATTAACCTGCCTTAATGTCACCTTTCAATACTAAGGTGACAGTAAGGTGAGATTATTAACCCATTCGCCACCGCTACAGGGCAATGGGAATAGACGGGCAAAGTGCCAGAAAGGGCGAATCTAATTATAGATTTGCCCTTTCTGGGGTGTCGGGGGGCAGATGTTAGTAGCCAGGGGGGGCACAAAAAATGTACCCTCCCTAGGCTGTTATTATCTGCCCCCACTCGCTTTGCTTTGTCTGTCTGGTGGAGAAAATACAGCGGGAGCCCACGCATTTTTTTTCAACGAAATTACACCTTTAATTAACCCCTACATGTCTGAAATTTTGCACAAATACACTCATGTAATTGTAAGTTCTAAACAAATATCAAAATACAGGAAATGACATGGTTAACTGTGTGGAAACAATGTATCATTTCATGTCGGCTTCTGTGATTTCACAAAACCCGGCAATTGAATTAGCGGCTATAACAGTATGTAGAAGTCTAGGAACTATAAATATATGTATATATACATGTCACAATGACATGTGTGTGTGTGTGTATATATATATATATATATGTGTTCTATGTGTATATATCTATTCTTTCTAGTCTTTATTAAAGCTGTCAGTGTGATTTTACAGTATAGCCGGGGATGAATTGCCGGCTTTTCTAAAGGACACCGATGCGATTTCATCGCAAGTCACACAGTGTGGTCCGTTTGTAATCCGATTTTTCATCGCTCCCATAGACTTGCATTGGCGATTGTCGACCGACAATCGGTGACAATCGCAGCATGCTGCGATTGTACACGGACGTTTAAAACGGACCACAAAAAATCTGATACTGGGAGCTGCTCCATAGATTAACATAGGTCCGACTGCAATGCGATTTTTCATCGCATTGCAGTCGTCCGATTCTGTCGCCAGTGTGACGCCGGCCAAACACTCTTCCAATTGGATGTGCAACCATTTATTACCACTCTGAATACGATCACTGAGCTAGTTATGAATCCACCTAACCGTTGCCTTGTCAATCCCATACTTGGTCATTTTTTCAATAGGGATCGTATGGGATATTTATCAAATGCTTTCCTGAAGTCGAGATATACTATATGTACCGCATTTCCCTGATCCACCCAGTCAGTGATTCCATCATAGAAGGAAATTAAATTAGCATGGCATGACTTGTTTGCTACAAACCCATGCTGGCTCTGGTAAAGAAAAAAAAAGTCACTGCTGAGATTCGATCTCAAGGACCTCCTGGATACAAGACAGGTGGTTTAACTCACTAAGCCACAGGAACATAACAGTAGGATACAGGAGCCTCTGAGCTCAGTGATTGTCTGCAGCGTTCTTGATGTGATGTCACCCATGCAACTGATCACCTAAACTTGAAGCAGTGGCAGAGGCTCAGTGCTGGACCCCTGGGGAGGGGAGTATGAGCTAATTTTGGTATTTCTTTGTCTCTGAATCTGTGGGGGTATGGGTTGTCTTTGAAATGGGACATCCCCTTTAAGTGAAGCGGAGCAATCATCTGTAACCGCTGCTTCTCCATTTCACTTCACGCTCCTTTCTCCATGATTCAGTCACTTTTGGAGGTTTTTTGCTGATCCTCTCTATCCTATTCATTTGCACCAAAATTGTTTATTCCGATTCACTATTGCTTTTGTTCCTAACTGGACAAATGGAAATCGATGAATCCGTGCGTCATGGAATCCTCTTGGTCAGATACATGCACAGCAGTAGCTGCAAGAGGTCATTTTGTAAAGCTCTGACAGTGCTCCTCATCATCGTCATGCAAAAGGTGCAGATGCTGCTGGCTCCGGCTATCCCTTATGCACTGGCTGCGTCTTCGTATCTGCTCCTTGCTCTTGAGAAACCGTGTGGTGGCACATATGGATGAGCTATTCTAGAGGAGCTTGCTGCAGGCACTGCCTCGTCCTACCAGTAGTGATGAGCAAAATCCAAAACTAGAGAACAATCAGGAAGGATAAGGACGGAGGAAGAGACTGTGCAGTGAACAGGGTGCAAGTATTGCAGCCCCTTCATTCTCAGGATTGATCAAGGTTCCAGTGATCGGACCCCAGAGCTTGTTAATAAGTTTGTGCCAAGTTTGAAGGTCATCTCTGCATTTTCTTAGGTTTTGAGGGCCCCACAACCGATACTGAGCCCACCTGAATGGCATTCGAGCCTGCGCAGCTCTACCTCCCTCACTTTCCATGAGACTGTTGCGTACAGCCAAGTGTTATGCTTGCCTTTCTCCAGTAGACCCACACAAGCTACATAAAACTGTGGGTGTGTGCTCCATACGCAGAGCCCCTATTTTACGGGATCCCCCGGGATAATCTGTCCTGTTCCCCTCCCCTTCCTCCCCTTGAATACAATCATGCTTGATTACATTTTGTATGTATCTGTATAGTAATGGAGACGAGGGGTTTGCTCTCGTTTTGCAGGTTCGTGCACCTATCATCCGGGGGTCCCGGTCTTTCACGACGCCCTGAAGGTAGGAGCGATGCTTATGTTGCGTCTTTGCTCCTGTCACATCATAGTGCTGTAACTTGTCTCCTTTTTTTGTGTATGCAGGGCTGGTCGTGCTGTAAGAGGCGGACAACAGACTTTTCCGATTTCCTCAGTATTGCGGTACGTGTCTTCATCTCCTGATACAATAGACATAGACTCGGGTCCCCACAGGTTCTCCTAAAGCATCACCCACCCCTGTTATGTTTCGGTAGCTGAGGAGTGCAGGCAAAAAAGGCATTACACCAGAGCAGTTGGAATCTATGAGATTGCAGTACCCTGACTAACCACAACAACTAGAGGCAGCCGTGGAGCGTTCCTACGTTGGTCCTAGACGCCTCGTCACAGCCTGAGAAACTAACTACACCTAAAGATAGATATAGGAAAGCTATCTGCCCCGGAGCAGAACCCCAAAGATAATAGAAAGCCCCCAAACATGTAATGGCGGTTAGACAAGAAGAAATACTGACACAGACAGAAAATAGTATGAGCAAACGTTGGGGCCCAAACTAACTAAATAGAAAAGGATAGGAAGGGTACTTACTGCAATCCCAGAAAACCCTGAAAAGCACCAACTCTACTAATTTCAAAAACACCTGAGATCACACGACCTCTACCACCTAAATTAGTTCTCTGGTGTAACAAAATCAAAACAGCAGCCACTGAAAAAACTGGAAAAAGCAAAAGTACAAACATCAGTGGCTGAACTAAACTGAGAGGGCAAAAGCCCCCGGAGGGGACCCTGAAGGCCCCCACAGAAGTGCAGGACAAAATGCAAAAATCAAGCACAAAAACAAAAAGAAAATGTCTTATCTGTTAGCAGGAGATGCAGACACGACACAGCAGGCTACAAGGGAAACAGGAGTCAAGGATGGAGACCAGAACAATTGATCACCGGCAACCCTGATGGGAAGGTGACTCCCTTAAATAAGACCAGTCAGTAACACCTGATTCCCAATCCTCACAATCTTCATTGGACAGACCAGTACCGCTTGTAACCACCAGAGGGAGCCTCTGCTCAGAACTCATCTCAAGCCCATTCACAACACCCCCCCCCCACCCACCCCCGGAAAAAGGGACGCACCTTTCACCCATCTCATCCAGCTAAAGTATCGTGTATAGGATTGCTATAGTAAATCCCAGATTCCGAGGCTCCAGAGAAAACAGGAACAAAACGTAACCTTGATTCGGATGTTTGGACCCACCAGTGGTGCATTAGAATCACTTTTGGACCCATGTATAGAATCGCTGTAAAATCGCGCTCACTATCGTTCTGTCGTTTCCTTCTGCTGCAGGGCTGCACAAAGGGTTTACACAGCAACGAGAAGCCCCCAGAACCGGTGAAGCCCGAGGTGAAGACGTCGGAAAAGGAGTTGGCTGAAGTAAAGCCGAAATTCATCGAACACATCATCCAAGCACCAAAGCCTATAGAATGTATAAAGCGACCCAGGTGAGTGTGGGGGATGGGCGGCGGGTCCTAGTGGTAACCATCTAACGATCTGAGCCCCTCGGCGGTTCTGTGTAAGGTACAGGGGCTTCAGTCCGGGGGTACCGGAGAATGCAGTGCAGACACGCTAAGGGACCCTCGGCGGCCCCCTCATCAGTCAGACTTGGCTGCTATTGAACTATATGGCACTAATACCATTCCTTAATAAATAAACCCGCACAACCCTTCTCCTTCCCTTTTTAGTGCGGACGAGCCCTTGACACGGTTACAGCTTAAGATATCGGCCTCTTTGAAGCAAGCGCTGGATAAGCTGAAACTTTCTACAGAAGTTGACCAGACGCCAGCAGGTAATTTTCACAATTAGGCTGGGGTCACACATGCGAGAAACTCGCACGAGTCTCTCGCATGAACACCCGGCACTCGGACCGGAGTTGTTGCGAGAAACTCATATGAGTCCCTCACATCAACTCCCGGCGCTACCGCCGACACTCGGACCGGAGTGTGCGGCTACATGTAATTCTATGCAGCCGCACGCTCTGGTCCAAGTGCCGGCGGCAGTGCCGGGTGTTCATGCGAGTCATCCAAGTGTAGTCCAATGTACGAGGACACAGAGGATAGAGAAATTTTAAAGGGGCTTTCACACCTCCGAGATCCCATCCCAATATGTAGTAGTTGTAAGAATAGTAAAAATACTTCCAATTATAAATGTAAGTATGGTACTTCTGATACATATGTCGCTTACCCCATGTATAGGGCATTGCAATAGCTTAGGTATCTATGGTTTCGACCAGTCATATAGTGACAGTTAGTTGATAATGGGGGTTGCCATGAAAGGTACTGCAATGCCCTGCACATGAAGTAAGCGACATAGCTTATCAGAAGAACTATACTGCATTTCTGATTGGAGGTATTTCCTAATAATATTATTATTCTTACACCCTCTACATATTGGGATGGAGTTTGATCTGAGGGGCATGAACATAATCTGCTCCTCGCACGAGAAATCAACAGATCTGTGAGCGAGTCCAGCTTCACAGTAGTACTAAAGATGTCAGATTACAACGGGCCCCTGGCTGCCCCACAATCGCATTTTTCAAGGTGGGCCTGATGGGAACTGGTAATATCGCATTCGCACAGTAAATCAGCAACAATTAGAGCCAGCTCTGGTCGCTGCTGATGCTGTTTAAGAAAATGCCGCCTTCGAGCACTAAGTGCAGCTTCGGTGCGTGCGCTGTCCGGGTCTTTGGAAAGGTCGATCTGTTGAGCTCAGGGGATTGGAAAAAAAAATTATAGTGAAAGGCTAAAAAAGACTTTGACTTTTCATTGGATTAAAAAATATATATACAGTTAGGTCCATAAATATTTGGACAGAGACAACATTTATCTAATTTTGGTTCTAGACATTACCACAATGAATTTGAAACAAAACAAATCAGATGCAGTTGAAGTTCAGACTTTCAGCTTTCATTTGAGGGTATCCACATTAAAATTGGATGAAGGGTTTAGGAGTTTCAGCTCCTTAACATGTGCCACCCTGTTTTTAAAGGGACCAAAAGCAATTGGACAATTGACTCCAAGGCTATTTCATGGACAGGTGGGCAATCCCTTCATTATATCATTCTCAATTAAGCAGATAAAAGGGCTGGTGTTGATTTGAGGTGTGGTGTTTGCATTTGGAAGGTTTAGCTGTGAAGGAAACATGTGGTCAAAGGAGCTCTCCATGCAGGTGAAACAAGCCATCCTTAAGCTGCAAAAACAGAAAAAACCCATCTGAGAAATTGCTACAACATTAGGAGTGGCAAAATCTACAGTTTGGTACATCCTGAGAAAGAAAGAAAGCACTGGTGAACTCATCAATGCAAAAAGACCTGGGCGCCCACGGAAGACAACAGTGGTGGATGATCGCAGAATACTCTCCATGGTGAAGAGAAACCCCTTCACAACAGCCAACCAAGTGAACAACACTCTCCAGGAGGTAGGCGTATCAATATCCAAATCTACCATAAAGAGAAGACTGCATGAAAGTAAATACAGAGGGTTCACTGCACGGTGCAAGCCACTCATAAGCATCAAGAATAAAAAGGCTAGACTGTACTTTGCTAAAAAACATCTAAAAATGCAGCACAGTTCTGGAAGAACATTCTTTGGACAGATGAAGCCAAGATCAACCTCTACCAGAAAGATAGAAAGAAAAGTATGGCGAAGGCGTGGTACAGCTCATGATCCAAAGCATACCACATCATCTGTAAAACATGGCGGAGGCAGTGTGATGGCTTGGGCATGCATGGCTGCCAGTGGCACTGGGTCACTAGTGTTTATTGATGATGTGACACAGGACAGAAACAGCCGAATGAATTCTGAGGTCTTCAGAGCCATACTGTGCGCTCAGATCCAGCCAAATGCAGCCAAACTGATTGGTCGTCGTTTCATACTACAGATGGACAATGACCCAAAACATAAAGCCAAAGCAACCCAGGAGTTTATTAAAGCAAAGAAGTGGAATATTCTTGAATGGCCAAGTCAGTCACCTGATCTCAACCCAATTGAACATGCATTTCACTTGTTAAAGACTAAACTTCAGACAGAAAGGCCCACAAACAAACAACAACTGAAAACCACCGCGGTGAAGGCCTGGCAGAGCATCAAAAAGAAGGAAACACAGTGTCTGGTGATGTCCATGAGTTCAAGACTTCAGGCAGTCATTGCTAACAAAGGGTTTTCAACCAAGTACTAGAAATGAACATTTTATTTACAATTATTTAATCTGTCCAATTACTTTTGGTCCCTTTAAAAACAGGGTGGCACATGTTAAGGAGCTGAAACTCCTAAACCTTCATCCAATTTTAATGTGGATACCCTCAAATGAAAGCTGAAAGTCTGAACTTCAACTGCATCTGATTTGTTTTGTTTCAAATTCATTGTGGTAATGTCTAGAACCAAAATTAGATAAATGTTGTCTCTGTCCAAATATTTATGGACCTAACTGTACATATATATATGTATCTATATACACCAGCAAAGCACCCCCACACCATCACACCTCCTCCTCCATGCTTCACGGTGGGAACCAGGCATGTAGAGTCCATCCGTTCACCTTTTCTGCGTGCAAAGCAGTAATCAAAGCAAAAGGTGGCTACTTGAAGAACCTAGAATATAAGACATATTTTCAGTTTCACACTTTTTTGTAAAGTGTAATGTATAATTCCACATGAGTTAATTCATAGTTTTGATGCCTTCAGTGTGAGTCTTCAGTTTTCATAGCCATGAAAATACTGAAAAATCTTTGAATGAGAAGATGTGTCCAAACTTTTGGTCTGTACTGTGTGTATATATATATATATATATATCATATATTTAATTATTTATTTGAAGGATTATTTTAATAAATATTCTAGCTAATTCAATGCTACAATAAGATCAAGATAAGGTTTTGTTTTTTTTTTCCCATGTGATGGGCTCGATATAGGAGCGAGGTCGGGAATTTATTTAGGTAAATTTATTAAATAAGAAAGTGTAATGTATGCATGAAAACATGCTACTAAAAGGGGCAGTGTGAACAGTCCCTTCTGTGGTGTTACCCAGCTTGTTTCTTTTTTTTCCCCCCATGACTTTGACAAATCTTCCTGGCTGAAATATATGGGGGGTTTGGGGATTTAACTTTGTAAAACTAAGCAGACTTTCATTCAGCAGCTTGGGAAAGCTGGGTGACTTTTCCTTTCATTGTGTAGAATGAATTCCACAGCATAATCTGCAGGTAACCAGCTAATTGCAGAAAATCCTTGGTGAAAATTATGGTGTGAGTGGCTGGTGGCATCATTGGTAGTAGCGTGGGTGCCCCTCTGTTATAGCTTCCTCTGGACCCCAGTACTGCCCTTTTGCTGCATTATTTGCTCTTTATGATCAGCACATTCATCAGCAAAGCTCATTGCACAGACAGAGCAGATACCGATCCTCACCAATAACCCAGCGTATGCCAAATGGGGAACGTATGGGCGCCGTTCTGTAACTAGACAAAGCCTGTGTGACAGGTTTCTGCTCGTGGTTTTCAGTGTATTTCCCAACGGGAAGTTGGATCTAAGGGGTAACGTTTCTCCTTCTGGAGAGTGCCAGGCCTGGCATGTCAGAGTGATGAGACTTATGCCATGAATGGAAAAGGATTAGAACTCTAGCGCCACCTATGGGAAGTAGTGATCCTAAAGGTCAATATCAATCCTTTAACTAGCGTTGTCCTATGACTTAGGATAAAAGCCAAACCTTAATCTCAATTTGCAGACAGTGTTTCAGGGTGTTGCTCCTCATCAGTGCAAAGTGATCTGATTTGGCTAGGTGAAAGGCTCTGGACTGGGGTTTTAAAGCACAAAGAGAAATGTTAACCCTAAGAACTCAGTCAGAGGCCTCTCAATACAGTCAAATCAGATCTCATGCTTTGCACTGAGGAGGGGCAACACCCCGAAACACCGTGTCTGCAAATTTAGATTCTGGTTTGGTTTTTATCCTAAGTCATGGCTCATTAAAGAAGTCAATACGGACTTTTAGGATTGCTACTTTTAATAGGCAGCGGTAGAGTTCTAGTCCCCTTCCTCTCTGGAGACCATTTGTATATCCGACAGGAAGAGCAAACACTTGTGAATAGAGCCTAAGGGACCCTCATCACCAGCAGAATCGTCCCTTATGGACATACCCTACAAACGCCCTGTGATCCTCTGTAAGGCGCCGATGCCGGGACACCGACCTTGATAACGACTCGTCTATGAAAAGCAACAGGATCTAAGAAAGGACACGGAAAACTAAATTCTTTCCGAGCGCTCGGCTGCTACCAGCATTGATGTGAGCTGGAGCGACCATAGCAGGAGCCGCTGACAGATCCTCGCACAACACCCACTCCTCTCATTAACTCAGAGGTGACTCCTCCATGCGTTACAGATAGCATTAACCCATTCTCTGCTTCCATTTCCTAAAGAGGGGCAACCTTGAACATAAAGCTCAGTGATTCTGGCCATTTTCCGGGAAGGCTAGTCATTTCTGTTCTGTGGAGTTTGGGCCAGAAAAGAAGGCTTATTTATTTAGATGCACACTTCTCAGAGTTTTCAGCAGGCTCATTATCATCAGAGGCCGGATTTTTTTTTTTAGACGCAGAAGATAACACCGCTATCCCATGCTCACTATTACTTTTATACACACTCATTAGGCACTTCCATACAGGAGGGTCCGGGTCTGATCATTGCGGCTCATGTATATCTGGATTTCCCGAAACGGGACCTAGGGCCCCGATTCATTAGGAGCATCTGTGTTCTCACCCATCTTGATGAGGGGGGCCTGTTGGAGTCAGACGCTCCTGGTTCATGAGACATACGCACGCCATTGACTGAATTGGGTGTATCTGACACCTGACATGCGCCTCACCATAAATCTTACTCCTGTCAGCGACTAGAGTAAGATCTCTCACGTAAGGCACGAATTGGACGAGCTGTGGCATCACGCCCATTTTTACTTGGCCTAAAATAAAACGCCAAAAGTTGCAAAATAATTACGGAACTCTGCTCTTCCCAAAAAACTTCCGACTTTTCAAAGCGATCTACGCTTTGTGCTTTCGTTTAAAAATGTTGCTCCTTTTGGCTTTTACGTGTTTTGTTTTTTCCAGTGATGGCGTGAAACTGATGTGGTCATAAATCAGCTGAGAGATAATTGCAAACTCTCTGTAAGACTGTGACGGGAGCTCACTGCCAGAACCTCGGTTAACTCATTCTGCAGCCAGCAATACATAGCGCAACACGGAGGCTACAGAAGGAAAACAGTGAAAACTTTTTAATGAAACCTGATGGCAAAATTTTTTAGCCTCAGTTACATGCATTTAACCACTTCACGATCGATGATGTAAATGTACTGAGGTAACTATATGCACGTTGGCTGTGTCCCTGCCTTTGATTCGGGCTTCGACACTGAGCCCACATCTTTCCCCGCACTTGATGGCTGATTTATTCGCGAATTTACTGCTACGTATACCACAAGGGATTGGTCGATCACAGCTTCAAGTCTCCTAGGGGACTGTTAACCCCTTAGCGAACCGCCGATATGCATTAACACGGTGGCAGAGAAGGGTACTTATTGCCGTTTTAAAACGGCGATTGGGAATAAGGCTGTAGCGCACCCCATAGTCAGAAAATTTCCAGGGTCTCGGCCACCTAGGTCACTTGTGGGGGTTTCCACTGTTTAGGCACATCAGGGGCTCTCCAAACGTGACATGGCATCCGCTAATGATTACAGCAAATTTTTAATTCAAAAACTCAAGTGGCGCTCCTTCTCTTCTGAGCCCTGCCGTCAGGGTGGATTGATTTAAATCACGCCGATTTAAATCAACGATTTAAATCATGATTTAAATCAAATGATTTTTTTCTATTTAAATCAGATCGATTTAAATTGTGATTTTAATCATGATTTAAATCACTGATTTTAAATCAAAATATTTTTTTAATATAAATCACGATTAAAATCTAAAACTTTCAATCATTGTTCAATTAACTCCACACTTCTAGCTTGGTTTCACTTTCTGTAGCTTGGTTTCAGTTTCTTTTTCCATTCAGTTGACATGCCCAAACTTGTTGGATAGTCAGTCAGCAGTACTTGGCTGTAGTAACAATCAAACTTCAGAAGTGATCTGCGTGAGCCATGGCAGGTCGTAAGAGAGACCCTATTTGGGTTCATTTTGTTGAGATGCCAGCAGAGCTTGGAAAGAAAGGTGGGAGAGCAAAGTGCAAATACTGTCAAAAGAATATCCAAGGACTTGTTTGCCGTTTGAAATCACATTATGAAAACTGCAACCAGAAGGGAAATTAAGATGTTGATAGTGATACAACTAATGTCAATGAACCCCACAGCTTCTTATGCACCAGGACCCTAGCACTAGTGGTAAGTCTGGCAATTACAACCTATTTTAACAGACGTTTTACTGGGATGGTTAAAGTCTATGAAAAGAAAAATTTCTAGCACTAGTTCTGGAGTATAGAATTTAAATTTATGTTAAGGCAATATTTCACAGAAGATTAACGTTAAGTAAAATAAGAGTGTGTATACGCCTATTTTTTTTTTATTGTAGGCTACAATTCACTTTTGAAGTCTGCCAAATTGACCATTTTTTTAAAAAAACATTTTTTAAAACTTTTGTGACAATTTTTTTCAGTTGCTCTGATATTACTAGTATTACAGCAACTTCACCGGAAACTTGAGTAGCATAACTTTGAGACAGCCCTTATAGGACGAGGACCATTACATTGTTCAAAAAGTTTGTTTCAAAATATTTTCGTTATATTTCTTCAAATACGCAGTCGAATTATATTTTTAATTACTGTGCTTTCAGGGTCAAATATGGCTTGTGCTGCACGTGACAATCAGGGTGGATTTGATTTAAATCAAACTGATTTAAATCACGATTTAAATCACAATTTAAATCACTAGTCAGTAAGGCTTGATTTTAATCAGTGATTTAAATCAAAGTTTCTACCTAAACTAGTTCTTGCTACTTTAACATGCAAGTAGATGAAGATTTTTAGAATCACTTTTTATATTACTTTTTTCTCCCCAGTTTAATGGGTTAATCATTCATATTTGGACACCACTGTTCTGTTGTACTTAGGAAGGAGAAAAATAATCCTGACCTTAATAACAATTTAAATAGATTTATTCAACTGAAACAATAACAACATTACAGCATAAGTTATTTGCTTAAACAAACATCCATGTTTGTTAACTAATTTGGCTAAACAAAATATATATATATTTTAAGAAATTTAGACTGTCAACCCAGCCGACACATGAAAAACTTAAATACTACTGTCCTGCTGTCCTCTGTAGCTCACTCGTCGTCATCTTCATCATCATCTTCTTCTTTGTTCCTATTCATAATCTGGAAAAGAAAAACAAGCTTTCCTGCTTTATTGGGTCCCAACCGATTTTTCAATTTAGAATGAATGAGTCCAAAGGAAGAGAATATTCTTTCAACGCTGCAGAAGAAGCTACTGCTGTTAAAAGTGAAATCATTACTTAACAGTCTCTAAATCCAAGCGCTTAAGTGACTTCCTCCAGTTTACTGGTGTGACCTTCCTTAAAATATCTTCAGCAAACATCTATTTCTTGAATGGTTCCCCCTTAGCTCTGAAGTTTATTATAGTTGGCATTAAAGATGGATGATTGCTGGATACCCATGTCATAGCTAACTCCTCTTCCTCAGCACTTAGGTTTTGACCCTGATATTGGATATTGACAATATTTGCCAAAAAATGAGCTGGAGTCAGTGCTTGTCCCATTCATTTGTTTACTGCTTGTAATTTAATTCTGTCCATGTGTAGTTCTGTTTTTAAGTGTTCACTCAGTTCCTTCCAAATTTCAACAGCATCCGCAATAAAACAGCTATTTTTCTGTATTTTGTTGAAAGCTTGAGAGATGGGTTTCAGGAAGCTCAGCATATGTTCACATTTCTCTTAAGCCCAATGTTGAGGATTTTGGCCGTGACAGTGCCATCTATTTTATCTCAATTTTCTTCACAAGTGTCATCAGAATAGGCCAGTTTTTGATATACTGCTCAAAACAGTCCACCACAGAGTTCCATCTAACATCTTGTGGGAGCATTAGCTTGGTTCCACCCATCCTTTCAGAGCTGCTGCAGCAAAATGATTATTACGGAAGTATTTAGCAATTTCAACAACATTAGCCTTTATTTCTGGAACACTTAAGTCTTTGGCTAAGAGGTGCAGCAAATGAGCACTGCAACCATATGTTATTAGCTTTGTATTCCCTCCCTGCTCTTTCTAAATTTCTTCTCATCTTGGATACGTTTGCAGCATTGTCAGTGACCAAACTGCTACTAGACATTTGAATTATTGTTCACATGTTATAGCTTTTACTGCCACTTCTTGTAAGTATTCTGCTGTGTGTGCATTTCCTGACATATCAGTTGTTTGTGCAAGGAAGACTTTACCTTCTTCTGTTGTTATACAAGCACATACAATAGGATCATTGTGGACATTACTCCACCCATCAATACTTAGGTTAACAATTTTACCCTCCAGAGCTGTTGCACATTGCTCCATTTCTCTGTCATATACTTGATCCATCAGTTTCCCTGCAACATCAGCTCTGCTGGTGGACTGTATCCTGGTCTCAGTGACTGAACCATATTAATGAAATGTGGGTTCTCAGTCAGACGGAAAGAAGAGTTCGTTGCATAAATAAACTGGGCAATTTTTTCATCAATCAACTCTTTTTCTAATCTGCTAGTTCTTATCACAAACCTATCTATGGTGGTTCCAGGAGGTAAAGGTTTTTTCTTCCTTTTGGTGATGGTGATATGTGGCTGTGGGTGTCTGATGATGATGCTGCTGATAATGAAGCACTATCCTGGATGGATAACTCTGAAACTGTAGAATAGGTTTGATGGTGATCTTGGAGGTGGATAGTTTCCAGAATCCATGAATTCCCCTAAACAAAAAAAAGTCAATGCTGTTATTTTATTGTTTATACAATTTCTGCTTATTGTACACAACACAGCACTGCCCCAAAAGGAATATTTGTTTTTCTTCATAACTGTACCAAATGACAGTAACATGCAGTAATAATAAGAAATATAATTTTTCTCACACATGACAGTTCAGTCTTTAGAAATAGGATTCAATAAAAATTTTTTACCAACCTGAAGATCCTGCCTGTTCAGAAGTGTTTCTTTGGTCATCTTCATCACCGCACTTCTCATGATGTTGCCTCTTTTCGCGCCACCAAGCCTTGCATCTCTTTGTTGCATCGTTTGCACGCATGCCTGCCTTACCGATAGGCGAAGGAGCTTCATTAAAATTTCCCAAACTGGGTCTCTTTTACGGCCTGCTACCATTATAAGGAAAGAATGTAATAAACCTCAGATCGTACACACAAACAGATCCAGACTTGTCTGTCTGTTGGTATGCTGCAGTATTGTGCTCAAAGTTTCACTTTCATTTTCTTGTCTGCTTGCCCTTCCTCCTCCTCACACTTAGATTCACATTCTTCTTGTGTTGTGCAGATCTATTCCACTCCAAACAATCAGAAACATATTGTCTAACTTCTTGGACTTGGCACTGAAGGGGTTGATTCTGTATTCATATAGGTTTTGTAGAACAATAGGATTAAGGTCTTTTTCTCAACTCTGTTCATGTTGTAACATTTTTGCCGTGAAGAAGAGGCTGGGACTCTGCGGAGTCAAATTCAGTTTTGAGAACTGCGTAAGTAAAGCGAGCGTCTGTGATAATATAGGAGAGAAACTGCCCACTAATCCTACAGAAACCTCTGGAAGAGCATGGCATTGTGAATGTTACACATATACAGCCTTTATCTACTGAGTTAAACAACTCAGCTTTATCTCATGATGGAAGAACCTTTGGATGGTAAAATATTTTCCTCAAAAAGCAGTTTATTGAAAAAAATCCGATTTTAAATCAAAAAAATCCCATTTAAATCAAAAAAATCTGATTTTTTTTTGATTTTTTAAAAAAATCATTGATTTTTATCCACCCTGCCTGCCGTGCGCCCAAACAGTAGATTTCCCCCACAAATAAGGTATCGGCATATTCAGGAGAAATCGCACAAGAAAGCAATCTCAGAATCAGCGGGATCCATTGAAGCGTTTCAGAGTTATTAACCTCCTAAAGTGACAGGGGTCAGAATTGTAACATTGGCCTGGTCAGGAAGGTGAAAACAGGCTCGGGCACTAAGTGGTTAAATAAAGTTAAAAAAAAAAAATAAGAAAAAAATATGAAGAAAAAATCACCTTTTTTTCCCCCCCATTAATAAGAAATACACATATTTGGTATCACTGCGTTCAGAAACGTCCGATCTATCAAAATGTAAAATAAATGAATCCGATTGGTAAACGGCGTAACGAGAAAAAAAATCGAACACCAGATTTGTTTTTTTTGGTCACTAAAATGCAATAAAAGCGCTCAAAACATACTGACCTCAAACCGGTATCAGTAAAAACGTCAGCTTAGGTTGCAAAAAATAAGCCGTCATCCAGCCCCCGATCCTGGAAAATGTAAACGCTACGGATCTTGGGAAAATTATGCCGAAAGCAAAAACTTTTTTTTTTTTTTTTCATAAAATTTCTGAATTTTTTTTTTTTTCACCACTCGAATAAAAAAAAATATTAAACTCTACAAGTTTGGTATCTGCGCACTCGTGCTGACCTGGAGAATCATAATGGCAGCTCAGTTTTACCATATAGTGAACATGGTAAATAAGAAAACGACCAAAAACGGTTGAGGAACTGCACTTTCCTTGCAATTTCAAACCCCACTTGGATTTTTTTTTCCCATTTTCCAGTACACCGTATGGTAAAAATAAATGGTGTCATTCAAAAGTTACAACCTATTCCACAAAAAACAAGTCCTTGTGGACGGAAAAAAGTGAAAAAAAAGAAAAGTTATAGCTCTCGACAGAAGGGGAGGAAAAAACCCCAGAAAATCACCCCGGGTGTAAAGGGGTTAAGTAATAATGATTAAATAAATAATAATAAAAAATTGAGCGGCTCGGTGGTTGCCTCATATGAAGTGATCGCTCCTGATTAGTCGCATGACTCTTGTTAGTTCGTGTCACTGATTATGACCATTACCCCAAAGTGTCACTTTCCTGGATGACAGGGACATTGTTCCTACTTCTGGTACTTTTTGCGTCTTTGTTCTCCCTTTTATATATAACTTTGACACTTTTTTTTTTTGTCTCTTCTCTTGTCCGTAGCTGAGGACACAGAAGAAATCAAAATCGGGACCTCCTGTAAAAACGGCGGCTGCACAATGGTAAGAGCGGACATTCATCTATATTCTCGCCAGGAGTGTCCATGTGTGAATGTGGCACATATTCACAAAGTACGATGTCAATTAGGGGCACCCAACTTGTAAAAATGGCCTCAACACTAAAATAAAATGATTCGCCTCCTCTCTTCCCCGGGGATACGGCACTGATCTTCTAGTAGTTTCCCCGGGTCTTTGTGTGGCTGCTGAATCCAACCCCCATTGATCGGTGGGCGCGCAGCGTCACGTGCCTCGTTAATGTCCTCCTTTGAGAGACCCCAAACACACAACTCTTGTGTCACCTGACGTTTGCAGCGGGGACACGGCCGCTGCAGCCAAAAAACCGGCAGCTCAGAGATCTAAGTTCTGATTGCTAACATAACATCTCTCCTTTTTCTGAAGATGGGCAACTCTTTTAAAAGGAACTGTCAGCAGGCTTTTTTATTTAATCGAGAGCAGCACAATCAGGGGCAGAGACGATTCCAGCGATGGTCCTTACTGGGCTGTGTTTTGCTGTTGGAATTTAATTAGTGTTTCAGCTGCAGATGGAAGGAAGAGAGCCACAGTATTCATTACGATGGGTAGGCGACCCCCAGATCAGGAGACACCTCAGATAAAAAAGGGGTTTGACTGGTGGCCCTCCAGCTCGGGCTCCTCCTACTCAGCTCCCTTCATCTAAAATTTGGGGTCTCAGAGGTGGTCGCTGCTGAAGCAGCTCCTCAGAAGATTTTATTATTTTTATGGGGCATGAACTTGACATGGGTCGAAGGTCTCAGGGGTCTCAGCGCGCGGACCCCACCTCTCCCCCTGGCGGATCTGTATTTTACATAAAAGTCCTGCAGAATTTTTGCCGGCCCTGGGGGACGAGGTTAGCTTCCCTGGCGGGGACGCAAACCGCACACGGGGGTCACTGCGTTCCCTGCCCGGGGGGGAGCAGGGCACAAGCGCCACAAATCCTGAGGGGTCCCTGTGCGCTCACGGGTGAGTACTCCACTAAAAAAATTATATTTACAATGTTAAAGGCTTTAGGATTTTTTTTTTTTTTGGGAAGGTTTTTTGTTGTTTTGTTATTAGCGCGTTTTTGGAAAGCGCCGTGACATGTAAGTGGTGTTTTCTGTGCAACTTTTGTCCGCAGGCAGATGCCTGCAGGACAGGGGGATAGGAGTGAGGAGTTTTGGCGCTCATATTTTTGAGCCGGGGGGGCGTGGCTTCACCTTCCCGGTCTTTCAATGCAGGGAACGCGCATTGCGCTTCTCTTTTTCCCGGGGTCCCCCAGCACGGGGGCCATTAAAAGAGCTCCCCGGGGTCCTCAGACTCCGCTCCTCCCGTCTCAGGCACCAAAACCCCTGGGGGGAGTGGCTTGTTTCCTCACCACACAGCGCTGTACAAAGCGCTATTCTGCAGCTCGGGCTCACATAGAGACCTTGTTTTTTCTGACAGCCTGTGCATTTAACCCTCTTGAAGGTTTTACTTGGCATACAGCGGGTACTCATATTTTTAAGACTTAACCCTTCAGCGGCTGTTTTGGGGTTCACAAAAAAAAAAAAAAAAAAAAAAAAAAAAACTGCGTTTTTTTTCAGGTTTTCTGACATTTGGCCTGCCATATACTGTTGAGGCATGTCGGGAAAAGGGGTTTAAAGGCGCGGACCATATTCCAGTTCCGCTTCGGCAATCTGGTACGCAGTCCTCCGCGGCGTCTAGCGCTGCGGTTGGAGATCACAGTGAAGCAAAATTGGATTGCTATCGCCAGTTCTATTAATGGTTGTCTGACCTTTTGAGTCAATAGTGTCACAAATCCTCCAGGACAGAAAGCGACACAGACCGTTACCATCCTTCACCCGTAGCGAATCAGTGTCTCTGATTTGATTGTGGGTGAGGGTTCTCCTTTAAGTTCAATGGGGAAATGCTGATTCGGATAAGGAGGAAAGGGGGGGCTTCGTCCCCTTTTGAGCGTACAGAGGCATTTTTTGAAGCCATGAGAGAGGTTTTTCAGTTACCGGAGGTGGTAACTAGTTTACCTGGTAAAACAGCACAATGTACCAGGGGTACGTACGTCACGATCACCTTGCCAGATCTAGATGATCTTAACAGTGCAGTAGAAAAGGAACGTCTGTGTCCGGATAAACGTTTCACGGAACACGTTTCTTTGACGCACTTTATCCGTGTTCCACAGAGTCGAGAGATAATTGGATTCCCTCTCCTGAAGTGGATTTTTTCCTTATCCCAGCTTAGTAAATCCTCACTGCTTCCTGTTAAAGGGAAGGCGAGTTTGCAGGATCCACTGGACCAGAAAAACGGGAAATGGCGGCGAAATCAATTATGAGGCCGCGGGTCATGGATTCAGACGATACTAGGATCCATGTGTCTTCTAAAGCTTCTATAAGCTGGTTGACCTTTTACACAAGGCGTGGAAAAATGGATCTCCGTCACTGAGATGGAGGAGATTTTTCGAATGGTTGGACACTGCAGTCCATATATCTATGATGCAGGTCTGGACACTGCGTCGCTTCTGTCCAGGGCGCAGGCTTCGGCGATCACGGTCAGAAGAGCGCTGTGGCTCAGACAGTGGGCCGGGATGCGGTCTCCAAACAAGGTTTGCTGGCCTTAGCTTATAAAGGTGGTCATCTTTTTGGGTCTGACCTCACAGAACTGATTACCAGGCAAAGGCAAAAGAGGCGACGTTGCCACAACGCAGAGCTATGGCTTCTGTGTCGGCGAGGACCATATAGTGGTCGGCGGTCCTTTCGGGGCCGAGGTCGATTCGCTCAGTCTTCTTGGGATCGGGTCGTTCCCTTTCTCAGCAAAAAAGTCCTCCCAGAAATCTCGCATCCCTGGAAGCAGAATTTCCGTCAAGACAAGCGGAAACGACAAGAAGCCGCCAAGACGGATTGACGCCAGGAGTCCACTCGAGGACTCTCGAGTGGGGGGTCGCCTGCTCCAGTTTCAAGAGAACTTGATTTCTCGGTTCCAGATTCATGGTAACGCGGGTCTGTCAGCAGGTTATTTCATAGAATTCTCTTCTCGTCCCCAGACACATTTTCCAGTCCTCGCATCCGACAGAACCCGACTTTGGTCGCTCTGCGCAGAGGTCGAATTCCTTCTTCAGGAGGGTGTGGTAATACCGGTTCCGCCAGAACCGGAAAAGGATTTTATTCCAATCTGTTTGTGGTTCCCAAAAAGGAGGACAAATTTCGTCCGATTCTGGATCTCAAAAGATTGAATCGGCATGTCCACACCCGGAAATTCCGCATGGAGTCACTTCGCTCCGTCGTGGCAGCCCTGTCCGCAGAACGATTTTTTGGTATCAATCGACATCCGCGACGCTTATTTACATGTTCCCGTTGGAAGGGCTCATCAACGTTTTCTTCGTTTTGCCATAGTCGGGATCATTACCAGTTCGTGGCTCTGCCTTCGGCTTAGCCTCGGCGCCCAGAGTATTTACAAAGATTCTGGCGCCTCTCATGGCGATTCTTCGAAGACAAGAATTACGATTCTTCCTTACCTGGACGATCTTTTGATCGTGGCATCCTCGAGGAGGAAGCAGTGACAGCTCGCAATCTGTCTCTTCAGTTACTGAAGGACTTCGGTTGGCTAGTCAATTGGGAGAAAGTCGTTTCTGGAACCGTCGCAAGCTATCCTCTTTTTGGGAATGCATTTCGACACGGTACGGGCAGTGGTGGTCTCTACCTCCAGACAAACAGTCATGTCTTCTTCGGCATGTACAAATCATGAAGTCTTCGATAACAATGTCCCTTCGCAATGTTATGGCTCTTCTGGGTTTAATGGTGGCGTCCATGGAGGCAATTCCGTTTGCCCAGTTTCATTCCAGAGCTCTCCAAAGGTTTCATTCTGAGTCATTGGAATCAGTCGCAATCGCTGGATTGCAGTGTCACCATCTCTCGCAGGGTGCGAGAGTCTCTAGGATGGTGGTTACGTCCAGAAGCCTTATCCCGGGGAAATCTTTTCTTCCCCTCCGAAATGGCGGTCATAACCACAGATGCCAGCCTGACGGGGCTGGGGGGGTGTTTGGAACGATTCCTGGATTCAGGAGTATGGTCATCGAGGAGACTGTTTTTACCGATCAATATCCTGGAATTGAGGCGATTTTCCTTTGCCTCCAACACTGGACGGTCCCTTTGAGCGTCTCCGGTCCGAGTGCAGACAGACAACGCCACAGCGGTTGCGTATATCAATCACCAAGGTGGAACAAGGAGTCCCAGACTCATGGCGGAGGTGTCTCGGATCCTGATCTGGGCCGAGGCCAGGGTTCCAGCCATTTCTGCAATCCACATCCCAGGGTTCAGAATGTTACGGCGGATTTTCTCAGTCGCGAGAAGATGGATCCCGGAGAATGGAGTCTTCATCCGAGATTTTTGCAATGCTGTGCTCCCGTTGGGAACTCCCCAAGTGGATTTTGATGGCATCCAGGTTCAATGCCAAACTACCAGTGTTCATGTCCAGTTCAAGGACCGGAAGGTGTGGAGGTGGATGCTCTGGTGGCTCCGGGGATCAATTCGAGCTGATTTATGTGTTCCACCGATATCCTTGCTTCCTCTGGTACTGCGTCGGATCAGACTGGAGAGAATCCCGGCTATGTTAATAGCACCAATTGGCCAAGGAGGACGTGGTTTTCAACGCTAAATGTCGCTGTTGGCGGCACCTCCATTTCCACTTCCTCTTCGACCGGACCTGTTGACTCAGGGGCCCGTTTGTCATCCGACTTGAAGTCTCTGCGTTTGACGGCGTGGCTCTTGAGACCGAAATGTTGACTCGTAGGTTTTTCAGCCGAGGTCATTGCTCTCTTCGAGCTGCCAGATGTCCGGCTACTACTAGGATTTACCACAAAATTGGGAAACCTTCTTTTCGTGGTGTTTGGGGTCCTCTGGAACCCGAGAAAATTTTCCATTCCCAACCTGTTGGCTTTTCTACAGCTGGGCTGACAAGGGTTTGGCAGTAAGCACTCTGAAAGGTCAGATTTCTGCTCTGTCCTTATTGTTTCGGAGAACCATTGCTTCAAATAGAGACGTGCTCTCCTTTTTCCGAGGTATATCTCGTAAGTTTTTCCGCCGCGGAAGGCACCCGTGTCTCCTTGGCGGCTCAACCTTGTTTTGGAGGCTCTTCAGCATAAACCTTTTGAGCCTATGGTTTCTGCTAGCCATTCTTTACTTTCTTGGAAGGTGGCTTTCTTGTTGCAGTCACTTCCTTGAGGAGAGTTTCTGAGTTGCAGCTCTTTCTTGTTCGCCTCCTTTTCTGGAGTTTTTTTCCGGATCGTGTAGTGCTTCGCACTCGGGGTGATTTTTTACCTAAAGTGTGTCACAATTTCATGTCGACCAGATATTGTGTTACCTTCATTCTGCCCGGATCCGAAAAATGTGAAAGAGCGAGCTTTACACACATTGGATTTAGTGCGGGCCTTGAAGTTTTATCTATCTATTACTCAAGGTTTTCGTAAGACGGACTCCCTGTTTGTGGTTCCAGCAGGTCGTCGGCGTTGTCAACGAGCTTCCAAAGATTCTATAGCTCGTTGGATCCGGTCAGCTATTTTGGAAGCTTACCGTCTTCGGGGTGAATCTTGCCCGATTAAGATTCGAGCCCATTCTACGAGAGCTGTGGCCTCTTCGTGGGCTTTTCATCAAGGTGCCTCGGCGGTGCAGCTCTGCCGAGCGGCAACTTGGCGTCTGTCCACACGTTTACAAAGTTTTATAAAGTGGACGTCAGTGCTTCCGCTGATGCAGCCCTCGGACGTAGGTCCTGCAGGCAGCTGTAGTTAAAGTTCAGATGAACTTGTGTTTAGCGCTGGTTGCGCTTTTTGTTAAGGTTGTTGGGTTTCTGCCCTTTGTTGGTTTTTTCCCACCCTTATTTTTGAACTGCTTTGGGACGTCCCATCAGTAAGATACTGTGGGCTTCTTTCCTTCCATCTGCAGCTGAAAGACGGATTTTGGTAAGACCTACCTGTAAAATCCTTTTCAGCGAAGGAAGGAAGAGAGACACAGCAACCCTCCCAGGGCAGAAGTGTGTTGATGTTTTCAGATGCAGCGCGACCCTTATCTGATAGCGATT
Organism: Oophaga sylvatica; assembly: GCA_033576555.1. Classification (NCBI taxonomy): domain Eukaryota; kingdom Metazoa; phylum Chordata; class Amphibia; order Anura; family Dendrobatidae; genus Oophaga; species Oophaga sylvatica. Next base: position 42,848 of record JARQOD010006275.1, read on the forward strand.
ATCTGGGCTGAGGTCAGCGCGCTAAGGCTCTGTTCCAGCATTGCCAGCTCATCACAGTAGTCAGGTTCAGTGAGTAGTACCTGGAACTCTGTGGGTTTGCCTTACTTTTGCATGCATAACCTGTATTCTTGTGTTGTTTCCTGAAGTTCCTTCAGAAGGGGTTATGTTGCCCGCTGGTGATCTTGGCTCTTTTCCTCAAAGCTTTGGTACGACTGAAGGAGCTGAGTAGGAGGAGCCCCGAGCTGGAGGGGCCAGCCAGTCAACACGTTTGATCTGAGGTGTCATCCTGATCTGGGCTCCGCCTACCATCAGTAATGAAACTGTGTCTCTCTTCCTTCCTTCGCTAAAAAGGATTTTACAGTAAGGTCTTACCAAAAATCCGTCTTTTATCAGCAGGAAATGATCATTACAGGACTAGTTATCCCATGCCTCCTGGTCCAACCCTGCCCCCTAGTAACTTTCTGCCAATCGATGGCGTGGGCGTGGCTATCAAGCTCTGCTAGATCTGTGGGGTTTGAAAACTGTGATTCTATCACAACTGCTGCACTCAGTAAACTAAGTGACACATCACTGGAATCAGGATCTCTGCCCCTACATAAGGCATGAATTTGAACATGCATGTACAGCTCTGGCAAAAATGAAGAGACCACTGCACAGTTTTTATAACAATCCGCTTCTCTACATGTCTGACAGCCATTCCATTCCAGTGTCAGTTGAATTCCAACCAGAGTTCACCTCGTTCTACTTAATGTGCTTCTGATAGGTGATCACCTGAACCAAATCTTATTTAACGAAGGAAAGTATAAAAACACTGCTGTGGTGTTCACAATCCTCTTGCAATAGGACAAGCTGGAGGCAAAAC
>JARQOD010006276.1:0-43705 GCA_033576555.1 Oophaga sylvatica
GGGAAGAAGGGGTCCTAGGGGCAAGGGAAGTGAGGAATCCACCTGTGATGCTCGAATCCAGCCTGACGATAGTCAGAAAGAAGGACCAGGTTGCCTAGGGGACTGACCTCAGACTAGTGGAGAATCTGTAAGAATCCGCTAGCAAACCGGAGTCTGTAGTGACTGTATGTGCGACAGCCAAATCCGCACACACTCGCTGAAAAGGTAGCCATGTAGGATCAAGAGGACCAAAAGGACGTCGCCCAACAGGATCTGAGACTACTGGCTTGGGACACTGTGTGTAAGGCGCAGGGCAGGAAGGGTGGTAGCCAGCGCTGGGAGAGACGACCAGAGAAGTGTGTTCTGGTAAAGTGTTCCCCAAACTACTCGAGAGCTGGCTGGACCACCGACCCGGAGGACACAGCACTCGGCTGCCCTGGGGCCTCGCTCTACCTGTGGAGAGCTGTAACATCTCTGCTGCATCACCAACCGCCCCAGTGGATCTGAATCGCAGCGTCTGCCATCTTCTTATTGCTGAACACCACGGGTGGAGTCACAAACTTAATTTCCTCTAAAAACTATTCCCTATGACCTTTATTGACATTTTATTGGATGCCCAGGGCCGTGGACCGGGTCATTGCTGCCGTGACTTACCCTGAAGAACACTCCGACCCGGGCCGAGTACCCCACGGCCCTGTGGGGTGCTCCACATTCAGCTCTAAAGAGAGGGTTGAGAGCAACATCCAGCTCCTGCCCCACTCACAGTAGTGACACCCAGAGCCTTCTTTACTGGTATAAGGCAGTATGCCAAGCTCCAAGGTTTCCTTTCTTACCCCCATTCAGATCTGCTCTTCTGTGCAGGGCTACACACAAAAATCACCATCTAGAGATGTGCTCTTAATAGCTGTTTGCTACACCTGGTGCTACTGCACCTAGCAGGCAGACAGTCAAGAGCCACACATCACAGGCCCGCAAGCCACATGTGGCATTCGAGCTACAGGTTGGGGACCCCTGCTTTACACAGATAGAGGGCAGATTTCAAGAAAGGATGGGCAGAAGATAACATATTGTTGGCAGTGAGATCAGCAGTTGTTGGCAGTGAGATCAGCAGGATGTGCAAGTAAAGATCTAATGACAGTGGAGTTTTTTTACTGTGACTACCACGGTAAATCATGAACTAAATTACTAGATTACTGTGACTACCACGGTAAATCATGAACTAAATTACTAGATATGTCTATTTAAGAAGCACTCCAATGAAGGTTGTTTTTTAAATAAATATCTGTATATGTGCATGCAATGTAGTGGTAGTGTGTTAATATACTCACCTACCACTACTTTCTCTGGGATCCAGTGCCGTACAGCTCCTCTTCTCAGTGACGTCACCTTTCTGAGCCTCTCCAGGTCACGCTGTACTCTGCATGAACTGAAAGTGGCTTTTACACTGTAAGTCTATGTAGCATCAGAACAAGGCTTCATAGGCTTACATTGTAAGGGCGCATTCAGACATCCATGCAAATCGGTCTGAGACCGGATTGCAATACACAGGCTGGCCATTGGTTTCCCAACCCAAGCGTAACTGTTTCATTTATTTCTGTGTCGTGTTACGTTGGGGTCAGGAGACCCGTGGCCAGTCCGTGCATTGTGGTCTGATCTTAGACCAATTTACATGAATGTCTATGCCCTGAAAGAGACTGTCAGCTCATGCCTGGTAGCTGCATAGTCTGAAGAGCTTTGGTGTCACTGAAAAGAGAAGCAGAACTGCGCTGGACCCCAGAGAAGGCAGCGCGGGGGAAATATCATAACACACTCACACTACACTGGATACAGATATTTATTTAAAGATTTATTTTTTAAAAATCTTCATGGAAGAGCTTCTTTAAAGGTTTCAGTGTGCCATCATTATCAATGTGTAGAGTTTTTAACAAAATTGGTTTTATTCATATTGCGACATTGTCCAATCACAGACCTGGCAAATTTTGATTTACACTAAAGGTACAAAACATTACAATTTTGCACATGTGGAATATTTGCTGCAGAGATATCTGTGACAGTCACATTCTTCTGATAGACAGAACCAATTTTCATTCACTGAGACTTCTGCGACTAATCTAGCTCAAGTGATTTTAACCCCTTAACGACTGCCGATGCGCCTTTTAACGGCGGTAGTTAAGGGTAATTAAACCACAGCGCCGTGAATTCACGGCGCTGTGGAAAAAGTATATAGCGCCCCCCCAGAGTCAGATTTTCTCTGGGTTTTGGCTACCGGGGGTAGCTGATACTCCAGAGAACATGATTCAGGTCGGTTTATACCAACCCCGCTTTTGCGATCGCTGGTATTAACCGTATAACGGCGACTGAAAAAAAAGCCACGATTCTGCTTTATATTTCTCTCTCCTCTGATGTGATCACACATCAGAAGAGAGAAATAGGGTCCCCGATCCCCCAGACCCTTCTGCCTCCTCCGATGGGCGCCGCCATCTTGGTCCGGGAAGAAAATGGAGGGCGCATGCGCAGTGCGCTCACCGAATCTGCCAGTTGGCAGATTCATTCATTCAGTGAAGATAAACCCTATCACAGTGATCAAAATAAAAAAAATAGTAAATAAACCCCCCCTTTATCACCCCTTAGTTAGGGAAATATAATAAAATAAAGAAAATATGTTTATTTTCATTTTTCCATTAGGGTTAGGGTTATAATTAGTGTTAGGGATGGAATTAGGGTTAGAATTAGGGTTAGGGTTATAATTAGGGTTAGGGTTACAATTAGGATTGGAATTAGGGTTGGGGTTGGAATTAGGGTTAGGGTTGGAATTAGGGTTGGGATTAGGGATAGGATTAGAATTAGAGTTGGGATTAGGGTTAGGGTTGGGATTAGGGTTAGGGGTGTGTTGGTGTTAGGGTTGGAGCTAGACTTGATGAGTTTCCACTATTTAGGCACATCAGGGGATCTCCAAACACAACATGGCGTTCAAAAAGTCAAATGGTGCTCCCTCCCTTCCGAGCCCTGCTTACGCCCAAACAGTGGTTTACCCCAACATATGGGGCATCCGCGTACTCAGGACAAATTGCACACCAATTTTGGGGTTCTAATTTCTCCTGTTACCCATGGGAAAATAAAAAATAGCGGGCTAAAAAAATAATTTTTGAAGAAAAAAATGATTTTTTATTTTCATGGCTCTGCGTTTATAAACTTCTGTGAAGCACTTGGGCTTCAAAGTGCTCACCACACATCTAGATAAGCTCCTTGGGGGGGTCTAGTTTCCAAAGTGGTGTCACTTGTGGGGTTTCCACTGTTTACGCACATCAAGGGCTCTGCAAACACAACATGACGCCCGCAGAACATTCCATCAAAGTCTGCCTTACAAAATGGTGCTCCTTCCCTTCCAAGCTCTCCCATGCGCCCAAACAGTGGTTCCCCCCCACATACGGGGTATCAGCGTACTCAGGAAAAATTGCACAACAACTATCGTGGTCCAATTTCTCTTGTTACCCCTGGGAAAATAAAAAATAGCGGGCTAAAAAATCATTTTTGAGGAAAAAAATGATTTTTTATTTTCACGGCTCTACGTTATAAACTTCTGTGAAGCACTTGGAGGTTCAAAGTGCTCACCACACATCTATATAAGTTCCTTAAGGGGCCTAGTTTCCAAAATGGGGTCACTTGTTGGGGGTTTCCACTGTTTCCACATCAGGGGCTCTCCAAACGCGACATGGCGTCCAGCCAATTCTGCATTGAAAAAGTCAAACGGCGCTCCTTCCCTTACGACCTCTGCCGTGCGCCCAAAAAGTGGTTTACCCCCACATATGGGGTATCGGCGTATTTAGGAGAAAATGCACAACAAATTTTGTGGCTCATTTTCTCTTTTAACACTTGTGAAAATAAAAAAAATTGGTTCTGAAATACATTATTTGCAAAAAAAGTTAAATGTTATTTTTTTTCTTTACACGTTGCTTCAGGTCCTGTGAAGCACGTAAAGGGTTAATAAACTTCTTGAAGGAGGTTTTGAGCACCTTGACGGGTGAAGTTTTTAGAATGGTGTCACTTTTGGGTATTTTCTATCATATAGACCCCGCAAAGTGACTTCAAATGTGATGTGGTCCCTAAAAAAAAAATGGTGTTGTAAAAAGGAAAAATCGCTGGTCAACTTTTAACCCTTATAACTTCGTAACAAAAAAAAATTTTGTTTCCAAAATTGTGCTGATGTAAAGTAGACATGGGGGAAATGTTATTTATTAAGAAATTTGTGTGACATATCTCTCTGATTTAAGGGCATAAAAATTTAAAATTTTAAAATTGCTAAATTTTCAAAATTTTTGCCATATTTCCATTTTTTTCATAAATAAACGCAAGTCATATATAAAAAAAAAATTACCACTAACGTGAAGTACAATATGTCACGAAAAAACAGTCTCAGAATCAGAGGGATTCGTTAAAGCGTTCCAGAGTTCTAACCTCATAAAGTGACAGTGGTCAGAATTGTAAAAATTGGCCTGGTCTTTAAGCTGCAAATTGGCTCTGTCACTAAGGGTAAAACTCAGAGAAACATATACTACATGCATATGTATTTAAAAATAGATTAATTCATGATCAAGATATTTTTATTGCTCAATTACATGGACAGTACTAATAACTGACATCGTAAACATTAAAACTTCACTTAGCAGATTGTTTTAACATTTCTATTTTTTACAATAAAATCCTTATTAATATTTAAAACCCACTTTTACTTATGTACTTTTTCAATAAATAATTTAATCTGTTTGAATTTGGCCTAACGGCTAATAACTAAGACTGTATTATAACTCTATCTATAAGCTATATGTACAGTGGCAAGGATGAGATTATTATTTTCCACCCTGGAAGATCAAGTCAACTTTTTTTAAAAGAAAATCTATGCAGCTTCCTTGATCTGAATTGTAACTTTGACACCAAATATATAGTTTATGCACATAGCTGTAAAGATCTATAATGTATCGGAATGAGCCATAACTGCAATTATCTCCAATAAAATGAATTGTTTTGTGCACAAAAAAGTATAATGATGTGTCTTTTTTTAAAATATTTTCAAAGTGATAGAAAAAATACATAGTATGAAATAGTTCTGTATTATCAATTCAGAGCTATATACTCTATAAATGGCAATGCCAAGACACGTAAAGTCCAATGAATGCCCATATAGCAGAATTATATATGAGTTGTGTCAGCCACATTCCTACTTCACAGTACAGGCAAAATATGTAATAAGGTTTTGTATAAACAATTATATACTGTAAGAATAGTTTTCAGTAGAATTATATAGCCTTAAGATTCTAATGTCCTCAAATATACATAATAGTGAATAGAAATTTGAGAATCACCTCATTGTGGTGTTTTGTAGTATTTAAAAAAATATTTTGCATAGTAAAAGGGCAGCAATATTGTGTGAGACAGTGAAGGGGTGCATACTGGACGGGGTGTATATCTTGCCCAGGTTTCTTAGCTGGGTCGCATAAGGAATATAGGAGTGAAGGTAGGATGGCAGTACGACGTTCACTCCACTCCCCATCCAGTACAGGCTTGCAGCTCAACCCTGAGTACACACAGCTGCCTAATTAAGCAGCCAGAAATAGGTGGTAGAGTTACACAGACAGAGCTCTCAGTCTGATTCTGGCTTCAGACGCTGCTGGAGTCTCCTGCAAGCCCATCTCCGGTAGTTACAAATTTGTGTTGTTGTGGCCAGGCTGCTAGAGCCTAGTTCACAGTAGTGAGGTAACTGACTGTGTTTAGTTAGCAGCCTGACAGGCTTAGGATTTTGGTTTATGATTTGGTTTATGTTTTGTTGCCGTGGACTTTAATAAAACTGGTTGCGGCCAGTTTGCACCAGTACTGTTGTCTGTGCTTTTCTATGCCACTTCGTCTACCTGAGACGGCGATCCCAGAGCTATATACCCCCTGAACTGGTTACAATTGCAATACATTGACTCAACATTTGACGTGTACCTGTAACTTTCAGAATAAGTTTTCTTGTGTTTTTACTTTAGGAATATCATTATTTCTCGCATTTATGACTTGTATCCTGCATTTAACACCCAAATTGCCTCTTTAGAAAAAAAGGGACTTGAACTCTACAGCGCCACCTATTGGAAGTAGCGATCATACAAGTCATAATCAACCCTTTAACGAGTGTTGGAATATGACTTAGGATAAAAGCCAAATCAGTATCTCAATTTGCAGACACGGTGTTTCAGGTTATTGGCCCTTTGTCAGTGCAAAGTATGAGAACTGATTTTCTCCTCTGCAGACTCTATGTCATGATCCAGGTCGGGGTTTGCTTCTTGCTTTTCTTTCCCCGGCCTGGTCATGGAAGGGTTTTAATTTTCCTGCCTCTCTTTGGTTCTTGGGTGGCTATTTACTGGTGCTATTTCTGGTAGCCTTTGTCAGTGATAGTTCTGGTCCTTGGTTTGAGCAGCTGACCCGTATACCCTAGTGATCCTTCTGCCTCTGACTTCCCGTGTTTGTGTCTGACCTGTTCCCTATCCCTGAGTTTGTGTACGTTTGGTAATTTCCCTACAGTGTATGACTCGGCTTGAACTCTGAACCCAGCCTCCTGTTTTTTTGTCTCTGGTACTACGTTCCCCGACTGGCTTTTGATCCACTGGCTTGTACCTCGACTCCTCTTTTCGTCTCATGTTTTGATACCACGCTCCCATCTGGCCCTGACCTTTGACTCGTCTCTGACCTCGTGCATTGCTGTGACCTCTGGTACTTTGTCTTCCTGTTTGTTGCTGACATCAGCCTCTCTGACTACTCTGCCGCCTCCTGGTGGCGGCCTGCACTCATGCACCAAGGTGCTACACAGTAAGTGCAACCCTTTTTCCCCGTAACAGCGTCCCCTGGTGGAGGCTGCGTGCAACTGCTCCATAGTTTCATTACATTATCACTGACCCACTACATTCTAAAAGGGGATTTTGCACTTTTTTTCTCTCCCTTTGGTATGGATCCGCTCCGTAATTTGGCGGACCAAGTGGCCAACCTTACTTAGATGATGCAGGAGTTATCTGTGGAGCACAGGGTCTTGGCTACTTCTCAGAAGCAGGTGCAGAGGGAGATGGCTGAGACAGTTAAGTTAACCTGGGGGAATTCCTCTGTCAGTAAGTCTGGTGAGGTGACTGACGTGTCTCTGCACTCTCCTGAACCTTCGGTGAAACTCCCTGACACCTTCTCTGGAGAGAAGGACAAGTTCCGCATGTTCAGGGAGAGTTGCAAATTATTATTTTCCCTTAGACCCCCATCTTCAGGGATGAGAGTCAACGGGTAGGGATAATTATATCTTTACTGAGGGAGGGTCTGCAGTCTTGGGCTTTTTCCTTACCCCCCACTGCCTCTGAGAGATTGTCTGTTGATAAGTTTTTTGAGGCTCTGGGCCTCATCTATGACGAACCACACTGAGTCAGATTGGCAGAGGACACTATTATGGGTCTATCGCATGGAAAGCTCTCTGCCGAATGGTTCTATTCGGAATTTTGGAGATGGTCCCCAGAGGTGTCCTGGAACAACTCAGCACTCAGGTGTCAGTTCCAGAGGGGACTGTCTGATCATTTAAAGGATGCCCTGGCTCTGCATCTTCCTCCCTGCTCTCTGGAAGAGGTCATGACTAAGGCCGTTCGCCTTGATGCGAGTTTCGGGAAAGAGGAGTCGTGCAACGGGAAGCCCCTTTCCTTCCAGTTAAACCAGAACCTTCACAACCTGCTGAGCCCATGGAAGTAGGGGCCATCACCTTCAAGGAAAAGGAGAGGAGACGTCAACGGGAAGGCAAACTTTGTTTTACTGAGGTGCTCCAGGACATTGGAAGAAGGACTCTCCCTCCTATCCTTCTACTCCCAAGGTGTCGGGAAATGCCTAAGTCTGGGTAACTACCGAGTAAGTGCAACCCTTTTTCCCTCTGGTGGAGGTTGCACACAACTGCTCCGCAGTTATATTACATTCTATGTCTAATTTTCCGTTGTCTCCCAGTAATAGGTGAAAACTTGCTGTTATTATGTCTCCCTTAGGCTACGTTCCCACAATGAGGTTTTGGATGCAGCAGCATTCTGGGTGTTTGTGCCTCCAACTAAACATTCCTTCTTCTCCTTTGTTTCTATGGACTTCAATAATAAGCTATAATCTAAGTCTTTTTTAACATATTTTGAGAGTAAAAAATGAGTTCAAGAGGCAGAAGAGACCAGAATTGACACATAATTGGAAAAATAAGCACATTTAGTTTTAAAAAAAACACATTTTTTTCATATTTGCATGTGCTATTGATTTATGCAAAGTTTATTGAAACAACAGTGACTATTGAAGCTCTGTGCCAAAATCCGGAGGACTGCGGCTGCGTAAATTTACACGCTCTAGACAGAGCTGTACTTAGCACATACATATGCGAGTCAACAGCACAATAAATGTCATGTATGAAAACTAGCGGAGACAAGTACTGGAAGACATTTCAGCTGTAAAATATTGATCAGGTTGGTACCTATGAGAAACAACTTCACCTATTGTCTTCACAACTTTTCATACATTGCATCAAATTTATAAAAAAAAAACCTTTGTGTGCCAATACACTTTTGGGCTCATACAGTTTATCTTCTGTACCCTTAGGCACAGAGAATATATTGGATGTATTCTGCTCTATCTAGGTAGAATAAATATAGGCAGCTCTATTCAGCCACAAACAATATATTGTTCATACTTAGCTCTTTAAATAGATCAGTAAGAAGTCAAACGGGCATGAGAATCAGCTGGACCCTTCAGCTCCCTTTTTTTACGTGATCAGTGGATATTTTGATGCACAGCACCAGCATATGTATGTGCACCTGCTTATTACTTTAAGTGCACACGTTCAGGATTATTTGCGTTTTTTTCTAGGCAAAAAACGCGTAAAAACCACATGAATAAAGCATCCTATTATTTAGAATGAATTCCGCAATTTTTGTGCACATGGTGCATTTTTTTTTCCGCGAAAAAACGCATCGCGGAAAAAGAAGCAACATGTTCATTAATTTCACGTAATTCTAGCGTTTTTCCCGCTATATTATTGACCTAGAAAGTTCAGGGAAAAATCGCGGTTAAACCGTGCAAAATCCGCGCAAAAAACGCACAAAAAACACGCAAAATCCATGCAAAAATGCATTTTTACCACGAAAAAAGTCCGGTTTTGCTCAGGAAAATTCTGCACACATTCCTGAATGTGTGCACTTAGCCTAAGGGTTCGTTCACACTAGCGTATAAAATATCGGTCCCATTCACATCCAGAATAGTGGAACGAGTGAAATCCGTATGGTATTTTGTACATAATGCGAGTGTGCGATTATTTTCTCGCATTGCTACTGTATGACATCCATATGCAATGTGATTTCAAACATGAGTCTAATCGCAAAATCAGTAAATTTAAAGGGCCACATAGATTTTTTTAAGGTAGTGTGTTGTTTTATTTCCTTTCAATATGAATGTTATGGAAGTGTCCAAAAACACATCTGACATCAAGCCCTGGTGCTAATAATGGAGAAGACATCTCCGGGAATAGGATATGAGCTGGCACCACAAAATATACACATGCGTTGTGCGGTACGCAAAAGTAAAGAAGGAAAGAGCGAAGTGGGGTGTATAGAAGGCATCAGACACATAAGAATAATAAAATATGTATAGATGAAAAAAATAGAAAAGATGGCAGAATGTTAAAGATGATAACACAAGGTAAAGTGCAGCAAACAAAATACTTATTAGTACAACACACAAACAATAGTGAAAAATATTAAAATCATTTAAAAACAGTGAAAAAAGATTATCCCTTGATGATCAGACCTAATAATAACCATATGACAATAAATGGAGCATTAAACAAGGAAGGCGGGTCTCCTCAAAAAAGAAAAAGGTATTATGGGCTGAAAGGTCCACAAAGGGATTGTATGAGTACATATAATAAAAACATCAAGTGGACTTAAGTACAGCAGTCAAAACCTGCACGTGGAATATCATGTAAAGTACAAAAATATAAATTGACAGGGTGGTGATAGAACAATATAAGTATAATCAATGGTTAAAGAAATAAAATAATACAAACCACTGTACAAAGGGAAGAGGAGAGAAACAGACCCTATGCGTTACGCCATATTCCTATGGTTTTTCAGGGGTAAAGTGCTAGTGTGCAAGTGTGCAGTAGTATAAATAGTAGTTGCCCCATGTGTTGATAATTACCTTGAGAGATGGAGCAGGCAGGAGGCTCGGGTAATGGTGAAGGCAGTGTGCGTCTCAAAGGGGAGCGCACCGCCGGAAGTAATGCTAGCCAGGAGGAGTGACGCGATAGCGCTTTTCACAGTGGAACGCACCACTATGACAAGCATATCATAGAGGGCATGTGACCATTCCTATCCATAATAGGGAGGTACTAAAGCATCGCAGCAGGCATAGGGCAGGGCAGGCAGTCCCCAGTATTGCACGTTATGCCCAGCTAGGCCTCAATGTGGTGCGCCCCCTAATGGAATGATGGAGAATAACATGAATATTAGCATCACCTATGGGCCACACTGTGTAGGCAGTATTGTACAAAATGTCCACAAAGATCCAAAACAAAGTGACCAATATAAATTACTGTCATATTAGATGGAAATATGCACAAGATAGATAGTGTACTGTGTCACATACAGAACCATCAAAATAACGTAATAGGGGTCCTGTATGGCAGAAAGAACATACAAAGTATAATGATGACTAAGAATGAGCTTAAAAGAGGAAAGAGAATAAGTAAAAGTTGCCTAAGAGTCAAATATCAAATATATCAAGGTAGTATAATGTTCAACTGAAAATGTCAGAATGGTCGATAACAACGGCACAAGAGGAAGGTAACACCAAGGTGACGGCCAGGCTGTCAAAGACCATATACCAATACTGATATGACAAAAATTGTTAAAGGTATGAAGGCTAAAGCTGAAGAACCATTTTTTATAAAACTAGTAAACAATAGAGTTGAGCGAAACAGGTCGGTCAAATTCAAAAGTCGCAGACTTTCGCTAAAGTCGGGTTTCGTTGGCCGAAACACGACCATAGCATGAGGTCGGCCATGCGGTCGTCGAAACGAGCGCCAAAGTCAAGTTTCCCAGAATGCTTTCAGGCGCCTTTTTCCAGCCAATGAGCAAGGGCGTACACTGTGGGCAACGATATGACATGGGCAGCATCCACCACCATCTTAGAGAAGGGCATTGCAGTGATTGGCTTGCTTTGGGGGGCGTCATAGTGTCTATAAAAGCCCTGACTGCCGACCTCCATTTTACTTCTGCCGATCTTAACAGTAGGGAGAGGTTGCTGACGCTGTTTATCAGTAGGGAGAGAGTTAGGGCTGTAAAGAGAAGTTCTTATGTGCTTGTGCTGATAGCAATTGTGCTGTACAGTTAGTGTACAGTGACTGGGAGGATTTTCTTGTGTGCAGCAGTGCTGGTTATTAGGCTGCCTGATAGCTGTGTTGCTGTGTGTACACACTGCTGTGCAGACTACTTTTTACACAGCACTGATACTTTTCTTTTTTTCTGCACAGTTACTGAGTGTTCATTTTTTCCCACACCGTATAGAGCTGTGCGCTCCTCACACACTACTGTGTACCGGCTGGTATCACGGACAAATACATGCTGACTATCTGTGTGTGACTCCGGAAATATATACGGAGATTTACAATTTCCCCTACACTGTATACAGCTTTTTGCTTCTGATACAGTACCCTTTTTCTGCTTTATGTATTCTGGTCAAATCCATACTGAGTGAGCGTCTGTGTGTGACTCCGGAAATATAAACGGATATTTAAAATTACCCCAACACTGTATACAGCTGAATGCTACTGATACAGTACCATATATCTGCTGGTATTTTGGGTACATTTTCCCAAACATGAGGAAGTATGGTGGAAGAGGACGTGGGCGCGGGGCAGCTGTTATTCCCCATCGACTTGCATTGGGGTCGGGTTTCGTTTTTTTGTCGACCTCCGACTTTTGCCGCGAGCTAGTCGGCCGATCTCGTTCGACTCGACTTTTGAGAAAGGCAAAGTCGCTCATCTCTAGTAAACAACAAATCCTCATGAATGCCCCCACGGGATACAGAGTTCAATTTATAGATCCAACAGGACTCCAAATGTAAAAGTGCAGGAGTCATGTTCCCACCACGGATATTAGAGGAGATAGAATCTAGTCCAATGACAGTCGTTCCACTAATTTAGCACTAATTTAGCACCTTGCATAAAGTATAACGCCATCTCTAGCAGGCGACGTTAGAGAAGTGTTGTTGTATCCTTTTTCATACCTCTTGTAAGGTTTGGCCCACATAGACAAATGGACATGGGCAAACTAGGGCATACACAATGTTCCTCGACTGGCTAAATTAATGTAGTTAACCAGGGCATACTTTTTATAGTCCCCCGGATTGATGAAAATGTAAGTAGGGGGTATAAAAGAACAAACAGAGCAGTCTCCACACGGGTGTGATCCCTTCAGATGGAAGCCCCTTCCTAGATTAGTCGTAGATCATGTGAAGTGGCTTCTAACAAGATTATCCTTCAAGTTTCTTGCCCTTTGTGCCTTGAGCAGCAGTCTGCCAGGTACAATATGTTACAGTTTGGGCTCCTATAGTAGGATGGACCAATTCTTATTCAATAAGTTATAGAGTTCACTCCACTGGTTGTTATAGTTGGTAATCACCTTTGGTAATAAATAAAAAGATGGAATAACATCCCCATTACTAGCTCAGTAATAAAAAGTAAACACACTCAGATGTTCAGGGTCAAGCTGCGCTGTGCGTATCCTGACATCTCTGAAGAGTGCTACTGAATTGATGTCACCACTCTTCAGAGTCACTGGCTCTCTCTTCAGTGTAGAAAGATGGACAAGGGAGACTGAGTAACCGTAAGCAAATATTGCAATCTGCTGGACCAAACTGAAAGTGAAAGTAAAAAAAAAAGAATTGTGTTAGCAGGAACCAAATTGTGCTGGGAGATTTCCAGATTCGCCTGCTGAACCTGAGCAGGTGACACACAGGAAGGACTTCCTTAATACCAAAGGACTAGACAGGCTGAGAAGAGGAGTTGGCACCAGAAACTGTACCAGGGCAGGTTTATGCCTGTGAGGTGGGTTTACAGCCACCATGGTCACAGAAGAGTCTGAGAGCAGTCAGATGCCAGAGAAGGCCTGAGTTGTGAGGAAGATATGTACCTCACTCCAGTGGAAGGCCGTGACCAGAGCCAAATCAGGCCAGAGGGACTCCACAGCCGAGCTACTAGAACATGCTTGGAGAGTGAGACAGGCTGGATGACTCCAGTCAACACAGTTACACTCAGTCCCGATCCTGGTCCCTTATCTCCACAGGGTCCCCATTGGGTCTACCGCTCTGTGCCGGCCTCACGCCTTCAGTCTCTGCTCCTACCCTCCCCTCTGCTTCCTGGCGCTGTCAGCAGGTCCCTGGGGAGAGTCCTTAGGTCGCGCGCCCGCGCTCCCGGTCTCTTAAAGGCACAGTGCGCATGTTTCAAAAATGTCTCAAAGCAATGGCGTGGTACTGATTACTATTTCTAGCCCCTGCGCCATAGGGAGGGCGCCGGAGCAACAAGTATCTACTGTTGCTAGCTTCCAGTTCCGCTGTGATTGTGTCTGTGTTTTTGCAGTGTTCTGCCTTCTGCTCTGCTTACACTGTTTGTCTCCGCAAACTATCAGTTACTTGTTACCCGGCTGTCCAGGACAACATCTGTACGGTCAACACCAGTTCTGCTCCATTCAGCCACTCAGCCATCTGAAACTCTGGACAACGCCGGTACCAGCTTATACCCGTGTACACAGAACTCGCCAGTCAGCTTCATCATATCTGTTAAACTTGTCTACCCGTTGGTCTCGCTGGACAGCTGCCACTTGTTCAGGGTCTAACTGGAGGCAGCACCTGTGTCCCCAAGGCATTCCATTCTGACCTTGTTCGAGGGGACTTACTATAGGTGTCTGGGGCTCACTTAGTCATGCCCCCTTCGCAGCCCCCCAGACCGTGGTCCCGAGGTTCCACAAAAACAATAAAAATCAAATGTGAACTTCACCACCTGTGCCTCCGCTTCCATTCGTTACAAAGACCTAGGATCCAGGGTACGCAGGTTAAGTACCAAAGACCCGGAACCAGGGGTGGGATTCAAATTTTTAACAACAGGTTCTGTGTTTGTGTGTAGGAAAACCACACCCATTTTTAAACCACACCCATTTTAAGCCACACCCATTTACACACACCTTTTCCTCAAACATATACAAACTTCTAGGAGCACACACAGACCCCACAAGTGTGCAGAACCCCCCAGGAGCACACACAGACCCCACAAGTGTGCATAACCCCCTAGGAGCACACACAGACCCCCACAAGTGTGCAGAACCCCCTAGGAGCACACACAGACCCCCACAAGTGTGCAGAACCCCCCAGGAGCACACACAGACCCCCACAAGTGTGCAGAACCCCCTAGGAGCACACACAGACCCCACAAGCGTGCAGAACCCCCTAGGAGCACACACAGGCCCCCACAAGTGTGCATAACCCCCCCAGGAGCACACACAGACCCCCACAAGTGTGCATAACCCCCCACAGGAGCACACACAGACCCCCACAAGTGTGCAGAACCCCCTAGGAGCACACACAGACCCCCACAAGTGTGCAATCATCCCCTGAAACCCCACTATACAGCCCCAAGTATCTGCCCCCAACCCGTTAATAAATCCTCCTCGGTGTCACTGAGGACTCTGACCTGTGATTTCCCTCCTGCAGCTACAGACGCCGGCATCAGACTGCAGAGACCAATGGACGCTTCTCTTCCTGGCTTTGGCAGAACATGCCCCCTCCTGGTATGACGCGCCTCCAGAAACGACGTCACACCTGGAAGGAGCGCAGACAGTCTAGCACAGTGATGGCGAACCTTTTTGAGACCGAGTGCCCAAACTGCAATCTAAAACCCACTTATTTATCGCAAAGTGTCAACACAGCAATTTAACCGGAATACTGAGGTTTTAGATTAGAAAAACAACTCCATACTGTATAATCGCCACATGTGATGCTCCATACTGAATAATGGCCCCATATACTGCTGCATACAGTATAATGGCCCCACATGATGCTCCATACTGAATAATGGCCCCATATACTGCTGCATACAGTATAATGGCCCCACATGATGCTCCATACTAAATAATGGCCCCATATACTGCTGCATACAGTATAATGGCCCCACATGATGCTCCATACTGAATAATGGCCCCATATACTGCTGCATACAGTATAATGGCCCCACATGATGCTCCATACTGAATAATGGCCCCATATACTGCTGCATACAGTAAATGGCCCCACATGATGCTCCATACTGAATAATGGCCTTGCATAAAAAAAAACTACTCACCTCTGCCCGTTCCAAGGCTGATATAGCTTCCTCATCTATCACACACACACAGCATCTCACACATACACACAGCGTCACACACACACACATCAGCATCACACACACATAGCAGCTTCACAGGCACAGCGGCCAGACTCACCTCTCATCCGGCAGCTTCCTTCTTCTCACTTCCTGGTCTAGCATTTAGCCAGGAAGAAGGAGCTGTGCACAGCCATCAAGGTGACGGCTGTGCACAGCTCCCAGCCCCATACAGTGTGACGCGGGCGGCTGTGTCTGCTGCCGGCCGCGTCACAGTACAGCAGGCACGGCCGCACACAATTTGCTGTGCGGCCGGCCCTATACATGTGCTGGGGCAGTGGGGGCCAGTACCGGATCGCGGCCCTGAATCTCCCCGGTTCGGGGAACCGTCTACTTTTTTAACAAGCGGTTCCATCGAACCGGGGAGAACCGGCTGAATCCCACCCCTGCTCCTAGTGCAGCCAAATCACGTCGCCCCTAGCGCAGCCAGATGCCGACACCCCTAGCGCAGCCAGATCACGCCGCCACCCCTAGCGCAGTCAGATGACGCCACCCCTAGCGCAGCCAGATGACGTCACCCCTAGCGCAGCCAGATGACGCCGCTCCTAGCGCAGCCAGATCACATTGCCACTAGTGCAGCCAGATGACGCCACCCCTAGCGCAGCCAGATCACGTCGCCCCCTAGCGCAGCCAGATGACGCCACCCCTAGCGCAGCCAGATGACGCCACCCCTAGCGCAGCAAAATGACGCCGCTCCTAGCACAGTCGGATCACGTCGCCCCCTAGCACAGCCAGATTACACCATACTGTTGCTGTATAGAAATCACTCCAGGAACACCATTGATTGGTTGCAGCGGTGATTGGGGAGCTGTCAACATAACATCACTGCTGCAGCTAAAACACAAAGACCGGAGCAGCGGTGATGATCAGGACCCGAGAGGGCGAGTACCTGCCATGTTTGTCATTTTACATGTATAATTTTGTTAACGTGGAAAATCCCTATAATCTGGCTCCAGGATCCCCCATGGCCACCCCATGTTACCTAGTTGCCCCCTACAGAAATACACAGCGATCTCAGGAACCTGCAATGATCACATTATTAGCGGCCCCCAATGTTTCTCTATGGGGCGAGCTGTATGTCAGTGACACACAATGCACACACACATTTTCACATCAGACATTTTTTTATGCTTATTTTTGGAAGGTTTTGAACCAGTAAGGGTGATTTTTTGCTTCACATACCCACTTTACACAGGTATGCAGCAATACAAGGGTGGAGAACCAGAGGTCCCAGCATGCCCTGTCACAAAACACCAGCTTCTCCGCACATAGCAAGCAGATAGGACGAAAAAGCTGCAGCTTCTGTTTACTCACATGACTGGACTTCATTGCCACGGTAACAAAATCTCCCCCTGCTTCCTGCACAGAGAGTGTCTCACCAGACACAGTCCCCCGGAAACAAATCCCTTCCGCACTAAGTTCCGCAGCGTGCAGTACCTGTAGCTGACACTAGAGGTCGTCTGCTGGCGAGACAGCAGCTCCGTGCACTGCACACACTTACGCCCATGGTACCGGATCGCCGCTCTGATTCTCCCCGGTTCGGGGAACCGGCTGCATTTTGAACAACCGGTTCCATCGAACCGGGGAGAACCAGCTGAATCCCACCCTGCCCGGAACCCAGATGACCCAGACGATGCCAGTCAAGAGTCGAGGACCAGCTCCCCCACTTTATCAGATCGAGGAGACGCCACTCGGCAGTCAAGAATATGCGACCAGAGGCTCACGCCTTAGCTGGTTATCAGAGGATGCGAGTGAGCAGGGCCGTTGCTTTCAGCACAGACTCACGGTACCCTGTGTAGGCAGGGGGGAGGCTGCAGATGGTTACTCACGGTCATTTCTCACAGGCGTAACATCGCCAGTGATAAATTAACTCGAATAACGTCTGCAGTGTGGTTCTCGCTGTCATGGCTCAAGGACAAAGACGTTACTGATATGATTGCACGTGAGAAAATTGGTGGAAACCTAGTTGGATGTCATCGGATCTGTGGAGTTTTTTTAATTAATGAGTGGGTAAACCAGGCAAGGTGTGGGGAGTCTTTATTCAAATCAAATGTTTTTTCCTTTGTGTGCATTTTTTTTCTAATGGATGTTTCTGGAGTGGCTGAGGGTGAATGTTATTTGTCTACAGAGGTGGTCATCCTATTAAGATCAGCCTGCAGCTGTCTGTTTAGCCTTTGCTGGTTATTAGAGATTAGCGACTTTGCCTTCTTTAGGGTTGAGTCGGGTTTCGTGAAACCCGACTTTCTCAAAAGTCGAGTCGAACGAAGTCGGCCGACTAACGGAAATGGTCGGGTCGGAGTCGAAAATCCGACCCCAATGCAAGTCAATGGGGAATAACAGTTGGCCCCCCCGCCCACGTCCTCTTCCACCATACTTCCTCATGTTTGGGAAAATGTACCCAAAATACCAGCAGATATATGGTACTGTATCAGTAGCGTTCAGCTGTATACAGTGTTGGGGTAATTATAAATCTCCGTATATATTTCCGGAGTCACACACAGACGCTCACTCAGTATGGATTTGACCAGAATACAAAAAGCAGAAAAAGGGTACTGTATCAAAGCAAAAAACTGTATACAGTATAGGGGAAATTGTATATCTCTGTATATATTTCTGGAGTCACACACAGATACTCAGCATGTATTTGTCCGTGATACCAGCTGGTACACGGTAGTGTGTGAGGATCGTACAGCTCTATACGGTGTGGTAAGAAATTAACGCTCGGTAACTGTGCAGAAAAAAAGAATAAAAGTATCAGTGCTGTGTAAAAAGCAGTCTGCAGAGGAGTGTACACTGTACACACAGCAATACAGCTAGCAGGCAGCCTATTAACCACCGCTGCTGCACACAAGAAAATCCTCCACTGTCACTGGCAGGCAGCCTAATTACCAGCGCTGCTGCACACAAGAAAATCCTCCCCCGTCACTGCACACTAACTGTACAGCACAATTTCTATCAGCACAAGCACATAAGAACTTCTCTTTACAGCCCTAACTCTCTCCCTACTGATAAACAGTGTCAGCAACCTCTCCTTACTGTTAAGATCAGCAGAAGTAAAATGGCGGTCGGCGGTCAGGGCTTTTATAGACACTATGACGCCCCCCAAAGCAAGCCAATCACTGCAATGCCCTTCTCTAAGGTGCTGGTGGACGCTGCACATGTCATCTCTTTGCCCACAGTGTACGTCCTTGCTCATTGGATGAAAAAAGGCGCCTGCAAGCATTATGGGAAAACCGACTTGGGCAATGAGGTAGACGACCGCATGGCCGACTGCACGCTATGGTCGGGTTTCGGCCAACGAAACCCAACTTTGGCGAAAGTCGGCGACTTTTGAATCTGACCGACCTGTTTCGCTCAACTCTACTGGTTATTAAAAACAGGGAAAACCCACATAATTTTTTTGGGATCACCCTTTTTAATAACTAGTAAAGGCTAAACAGATAGCTTTGATCTGATATTAATAGGTTGGGGACCTTTATGGATATAAACCCCTTCCCAGAATAATAACACCAGTCCCCAGCTGTCTGCTTTCCCTCAGCTAGTTATTAAAAATAGGGGGGACCCCACATTACTTTTTTTGGATCCCCTTTTTAATAACCAGTAAAGGCAATGCAGATAGCTGTAAGCTGTTATTAATAGGCTGGGTACCTTTATTGATATTGACCCCTTCCCAAAATAATAACATCAGCTGAGAGCTGTCTGCTTTTCTTAGCAATGTGATTTAACTCTGGGCAGGTTTCAATGAATGTATTGATATTTACACATAACATTGATAAGAAAAGTCTGCATTGACTTACATTGATTTTGGACTATTTGTTGTCTAGCCTCACACCATTCTATTGATTCTACTCAGCCTGTTGGGAAAACTAACTAACTCAATGTTTACTGACTAATTTAAGAGATTTATGTTATTTTTCCATCCACATTTGTTTGCATGGCAATTGTCCTGCTCTTACCCCCATTTTCCTTCCCTTTGCAGCCCCCTAGCCCTTACAACAACCATTTTACAGCCATTTTTTTCAGCACCAAAGTTTAGGTCCCCATTGACTTCTACTAGATTTGGGTTTGGGGTCAAGTTCAGACCTAAACCAAACTGTTAACTCAAGTTTCGATAGAACCCTAACTTGCATGAGTTCGCTCATCACTAGATGTAAACAAAGCGCTGTCGAGTTCTGAAGTGGCCAGCGATGAGTCCCTGTTAGGGTTTGCGGAACGCACCAAATATATGATGTGGAGAGGTGCGTTCGCAGCCCGGGGTCCACCGTGCAGGCGGAGCCTGCTGCTAGTAAAATGGCGCAAGAAGCGAACTCTGTTATCCCGCAGAGTCGCCAAAATAAACGCCATAACGCGCTGTGGCAATATGTGCGAACTCTGTTAATTCACAGAGCCGCTAGAAGGAGTGCCGCAGCGCTATATGGCGATGTGTGCAAACTCACTTAACACAACTGAGTCGCAAAATAAACACGCTAGAGCGCTGTCTAGCGTTGAAAGCGAACCCTGTTACGTCACAGAGCCGCTGAGACAAACTTCTGTGTCCTGTCAGGCACCCAGGTACACAGTTAACTGCTAAGCGAACATAGAACGTGATCATGCGCTAATGTCCTCGTCGGGAGTCACCCGCAATCTATGGCGTCTGAACGCCAGACCCTGAATACGGCAATCAAACTCCTCACCGGTTATGCCGGTAATCTAGGGCATCTAGGACACCGACCCTGACCAGCTAGCATACCAAACTCCTCACCGATTAAGTCGGTATTCTAGGGGCTTATTTCAGCCGGGCCCTAACCACACACACGCATGACCACACTGGCGCATAGCATATAAAGATTGACACTAGCGCATGGCGGCCCAGCCATGCCATCCTTTTATAGTAACAGCTACAGGACCTGCCAGAAACAAGGACCAATGAAACTGTTCCAGAACACCAGTAGTCACAGGACCTTCCTGGCGGACCAATAGGAGCTGCTGCAGTACCTGAGCATGTGACCCCTGATCTCCAATGAGAGATCTCACTCTGGGCATGCTCAGAAGGGGAAAACAAGGACTTTGTCCAAAAGACGTCTGCTCGCCGCTAACCAGTACTGGCCACAATAGCAGAGCCTGGAGGAGGAGCAGTAATCCTCTGCACAATGTTAGACTGGGCGAGATGCTGGGACCAACATCTAAGCTGAGCAGGCTCCACTGCAGATGGAGATGAATGGGAGACCGCAGCAAGACTGGTTCAAGACTCCACCTGTGCAGTGGTGGGAATTCAAACCCCAACAGTCCTGACCTAAATCCCATTAAACACATGTGGAGAGATCTTAAACTTGCTTTTAGGAGAAGGCGCCTTCAAATAAGAGAGGCCTGGAGCAGTTTGCAATAGAAAAGTGGTCCGAAATTCCAATTGAGAGGTGTATGAAGCTTGTTGATGGTTGTAGGAAGCAACTGACTGCAGTTATTTATTCCTATGGGTGTGCAACCAAATATTAAATTAAGGGTGCCAGCAATTTTGTACTGCCCATTTTTGTGGTATTATGTAAAATTATGTCCAATTTGCCTTATTACTCTGTTTTTTTTCTGTTGTTCTAATTTACACAAAGAAAATAAACATGTGTATAATACAAAACGTGTCATTGCAAAAATTTTCTGGGAGAAATACTTTGTTTTCTGATTCAATTTCAAGGGTGCCAACATTTTTGGCTATGACTGTATGTATATATAAATATATATACGAGGGGCTGCTGATAAGTCTTTTGCTTTGTGTTCGTTTTTTGTTTCTATGGTAACGAATGTTACTTCACATGAAATGTGTCTAATATATGTTTTCAAAATTTTGTGTTTTTAGCTTATGGCAACAGTGTTCTACGCACGGGGGAAAACAAAATGGTGGAGTCTAATGCGACATTCACAGCAAATGAGAGCAGAGGAGTGATAAAATTCTTTTTTACTGCAAGGAAAGTTCGCAAAGGACATTCATGGTGATATGTCACACATTGGGTGATCAATGCCCTTCATACTCTACAGTTATGAACTGAGTTGCCAAATTTAAAACGGGCCACTTCAGCACCAACGATGAGAAACGTTCTGGATGACCGAGAGTGGTTGTTGTTCCTGAGATCGTCAATGCTGTGCACAACCTCAAACTGGTGAAACGGCGAATTTCAGCCAAAGCAATAGCAGACATCATGGGGATTTCCCATGAACGTGTTTGTATAATTATCCATTTACATTTGGACATGAAGAAGCTATCTGCAAAATCGGTCACCAAATGTTTGACAACAGATCAGAAAAGCATGCGAGTGAAAACTTCCCTGTCCATTTATCAGCATTTCCTGACTGATAAGAACTTCCTGGATCAACTGGTCACTATGGACGAGACCTGGACTTATTTGTATGACCCTGAAATCGAGGAGCAGTCAAAAGAGTAGAGGCACAGTGGTTCTCCTCATCCAGAGAAGTTCAGGGTGCAAAAATCAGCCACTAAGGTGATGGCATCTGTGTTCTGGGATAAGGAGGGTGTGTTGCTAGTGGACTACCTTCAAAAGAATTCCACCATCAATGCAAGGTATTACATTGAACTTTTGGACCAATTGAAGGCAGCTCTGAAGGCAAGAAGGTGCGGCAAGCTGTCCAATGGAATCTTGTTCCTGCAAGACAACACCTAGGCTCACACTGCACAAGCGACCAAGGCAAAACAGGCAGAGCTGAGCTTCCAGCTGGTTGACCACCCACCATATTCACCAGATCTAGCTCCCTCTGACTATCATCTGTTTCCAAACCTGAAGAAACACCTCAAGGGTACCAAATTTCACACCATTTCTGTTGCCATGGCTGTTACAGATGTGTGGTTTGAGGCACAACAGAAATCCTTTTTGCAAGGCTTACAGAACTTGGAATACCGATGTAAGAAGTGTGTTGACATCAGTGGAGAGTACAGTGGGTACGGAAAGTATTCAGACTGCTTTCAATTTTTCACTCTTTGTTTCATTGCAGTCATTTGGTAAATTTAAAAAAGTTCATTTTTTTCTCATTAACCCCTCTCTGACATTAGACGTACTATCCCGTCCATAAAACCCATGCCATTCTGACCATGGACGGGATAGTACGTCATAGGCGATTAGCTGCGCTCCCGAGGGAGCGCAGCTAATCGCCGCCGGGTGTCAGCTGATTATCACAGCTGACACCCGTGACTGTGTGTCAGGAGCGGTCACGGACCGCTCCCGGCACATTAACCCCTTGCACACCGCGATCAAACATGATCGCGGTGTACTGGGGGCACAGGGGAGGATCGCGCAGGGTGGGGGCTCCCTGCGCGCCCCCCTGAGACCCTCAGAGCAGCGCGATGTGATCGCGCTGCTCTGAGGGCTTCCTCCCTCCCAGGACCCGGATCCAAGATGGCGCCGGGGTCCTGGAGGAGGCGGCATCCTCAGTGCCTGCCGAGAGCAGGCATGAGGAAGCGTCCTGCACTGCCTGTCACATCGCTGGTATGACAGAGTGCTGTGCACACTGTCACACCAGCGATCTGATGAAATACAGTGATGTCCCACCCTGGGACAAAGTAAAAAAGTAAAAAAAAGTAAAAATAAACATGTGTAAAAAAAAAATCCAAAATAAAAAAAAAAAAAAAAAAATATTCCCCAATAAATTCATTTCTTCCTGTAAATAAAAAAAACAAAACAATAAAAGTACACATATATGGTATCGCCGCGTCCGTAACGACCCCCCTATAAAACTGTCCCACTAGTTAACCCCTTTTGTGAACCCCTTAAAAAATAAAAAATAAAAACAAAGCAAAAGATCAGTGCTTTATCATCATACCGCTGAACAAAAAGTGGAATAACACGCGATCAAAAAGACGGATATAAATAAACATGGTACCGCTGAAAACGTCATCTTGTCCCGCAAAAACGAGCCGTCACATAGCATCATCAGCAAAAAAATAAAAAGTTATAGCTCGCAGAATAAAGCGATGCAAAAATAATTATTTTTTATATAAAATTGTTTTTATTCTATAAAAGCGCCAAAACATGAAAAAATGATATAAATGAGGTATCGCCGTAATCGTACTGACCCGAAGAATAAAACTGCTTTATCGATTTTACCACACGCGGAACAATAAAAACGCCTCACCCAAAAGAAATTCATGAATTGCTGATTTTTGTTCATTCTAACCTCCCAAAAATCTAAATAAAAAGCGATCAAAAAATGTCACGTGCTCAAAAATGGTACCAATAAAAGCGTCACCTCGTCCCGCAAAAATTAAGACCTCACATGACTCTGTGGGCCAAAATATGCAAAAATTATAGCTCTCAAAATGTGGCGATGCAAAAAACTACTTTTTGCAATAAAAAGCGTCTTTTAGCGTGACAGCTGCCAATCATAAAAACCCGCTATAAATAGTAAATCAAACCCCCCTTTATCACCCCCTTAGTTAGGGAAAAATAATAAAATAAAAAAAATGTATTTATTTCCATTTTCCCATTAGGGTTAGGGTTAGGGTTTCGGCTAAAGTAGGGTTAGGGTTGGCGCTAAAGTTAGGATTAGGGTTAGAGTTAGGATTAGGGTTAGGGTTGGGATTAGGGTTGGGACTAGGGTTAGGGGTGTGTTGGGGTTAGGGTTGGAGTTAGAATTGGGGGTTTCCGCTCTTTAGGCACATCAGGGGCTCTCCAAATGTGACATGGCGTCTGATCTCCATTCCAGCCAATTCTGCGTTGAAAAAGTCAAACGGTGTTCCTTCACTTCTGAGCTCTGCCATGCGTCCAAACAGTAGTTTATCCCCACATATGGGGTATCAGCGTACTCTGGACCCCAAGAGTTATTGTGAAATTTGTCCTATTTCTTCTGTTACCCTTGGGAAAATAAAAAACTGGGGGCGAAAATATTATTTTTGTAAAAAAAATAAGATTTTTTTGTTTTTACGGCTGTACATTATAAACTTCTGTGAAGCACTTGGGGCTTCATAGCGCTCATCACACATCTAAATAAGTTCCTTGTGGGGTCTATTTTCCAAAATGGGGTCACTTGTTGGGGATTTCCACTGTTTAGGCGCATCAGGGGCTCTCCAAATGCGACATGACGCCCCCAGACCATTCCATCAAAGTCTGCAATCCAAAACGTCACTACTTCCCTTTCCGAGCCCTGACATGCGCCCTACAGTAGTTTTCTCCACATATTGGGTTCAGCGTACTCAGACAATTGGACAACACTTTTGGGTCCAATTTCTCCTGTTACCTTGTGAAAAAAATTTGGCGGCGAAAAAATCATTTTTGTAAAAAAAAAAAGGATTTTTTATTTTTACGGCTGTGCGTTATAAACTTCTGTGAAGCACTTCGGGTTCAAATGCTCACCACACATCTAGATAAGTTCCTTGTGGGGCTCTTTCCAAAATGGGGTCACTTGTTGGGGATTTCCACTGTTTAGGCGCATAGGGCTCTCAAATGCGACATGGGCCCCAGACCATTTCATCAAAGTCTGCAATCCAAAGCGTCACTACTTCCCTTCGAGCCCTGATGAGTTGCACCCATACGTAGTTTTCTCCTACATATTGGGTATCATGCGTACTCAGGACAAATTGGACAACAACTTTTGGTTCGATTTTCTGTTACCCTTGTGAATAAATATTTGGGGCGAAAAAATCATTTTTTAAAAAAAAAAAGGATTTTTTATTTTAAGGCTGTACGTTATAAACTTTAGTGAAACACCCGGGGTTCAAAGTTCTCACCACACATCTAGATAAGTTCCTTGAGGGGTCTAGTTTCCAAAATGGTCATTTGTGGGGTTTCCACTGTTTAGGCAGATCAGGAGCTCTCCAACACGACATGGGTCAGCATTCTGCGTTTAAAAAGTGAGACGGCGCTCCTTCCCTTCCAAACTCTGCTTGCACCCAAACAGTGGTATACCTCCAATATGGGTATCATGTACTCAGGACAAATTGCACAATAACTTTTGGAGTCTTGTTACCCTTGGAAAAATAAAATTCAGTGAAAAGATCATTTTTGTGGAAAAAATATGATTTTTTAAATTTTACGGCTCTTACGTTATAAACTGTGTGTAAGCACTGGGTTCAAATTGCTCACCAAAGATCTAGATAAGTTCCTTAGGGGTCTAAGTTTCCCAAATTGGGGTCATTTTGGGGTTTCCACTGTTTAGGCACATCAGGGGCTCTCCAAATGCAACATGGCATCCAATTCAATTCCCGCCAATTTTGGTTGGAAAAAGTCAAATGGTGCTCCTTCCCTTCCGAGCTCTGCCGTGCGCCTAAACAGTGGTTCCCCCCCACATATGGGGCATCAGCGTACTCAGGACAAATTGGACAACAACTTATATGGTCCAATTTCTCCTGATACCCTTGGGAAAATAAAAAATTTGTGACTAAAAGATAATTTTTGTGGGAAAAAAATAGGATTTTTTATTTTCATGCCCGGGCATTATAAACTTGTGTGAAGCACTTGGGGGTTCAAAGTGCTCACCAAAGATCTAGATAATTTTCCTTAGGGGGTCTAGTTTCCAAAATGGGGTCACTTGTGGGGGATTTCTACTGTTTAGGCTCATCTGGGGCACTGCAAACGGAACATGACCCCCATCAACGTCTGCATTCCAAAACGTTACTACTTCCTTTCCAAGCCCTGCCGTGCGCCCAAACAGTTTTCCACCCCCACATATGGGGTATCAGCGTACTCAGGACAAATTGGACAACAACTTTTGGGGTCCAATTTCCTTGGGAAAATTCAAAAATTTAGGACTAAAAAATCATTTTTGTGGAATTTTTTTTTTTTTTTTCACACCCAGGCATTATAAACTTTTGTGAAACACTTGGGGGTTCAAAGTGCTCACAACAGATCTAGATAAGTACCTTAGGGGGTCTAGTTTCCAAAATGGTGTCACTTGTGGGGGGTTTCCACTGTTTAGGCGCATCAGAGGTTCTCCAAGCGCGACATGGCGTCCAATCTCAACTCCAGCCAATTTTAGTTTGAAAAAGTCAAACGGCGCTCCTTCCCTTACGAGCTCTGCTGTGTGCCCAAACAGTGGTTTTCCTCCACATATGGGTATTGGCGTACTCAGGAGAAATTGCATAACAACCTTATCTGTCCATTTTCTCCTTTTACCCTTGTGAAAATAAAAAAAAAGTTTGTAAAAGATCATTTTTGTGGCTAAAAAGTTAAATATTCATTTTTTCCTTCCACGTTGCTTTAGTTCCTGTGAAGCACCTGAAGGGTTAATAAACTTATTGAATGTGGTTTTGAGTACCTTGAGGGGTGCAGTTTTTAGAATGGTGTCACTTTTGGGTATTTTCTGTCATGTAGACCCCTCAAAGTGACTTCAAATGTGAGGTGGTCCCTAAAAAAAATGGCTTTGTAAATTTTGTTGTAAAAATGAGAAATCGCTGGTCATCTTTTAACCCTTATAACTTCCTAACAAAAAAAAATTTTGATTCCAAAATTGTGCTGATGTAAAGTAGACATGTGGGAAATGTTATTTCTTAACTATTTTGTGTTACATATTTCTCTGTTTTAATGGAATAAAAATTCAAAGTTTGAAAATTGCTAAATTTTCAAAATTTTGCCATATTTGCATTTTTTTCAAAAATAAACGCAGGTTATATGGAAGAAATTTTACCACTAACGTGAAGTACAATATGTCACGAGAAAACAATCTCAGAATCGCGAAGATCCGTTGAAGCGTTCCGGAGTTATAACCTCATAAAAGACAGTGGTCAGAATTGTAAAAATTGTCCCGGTCATTAACGTGCAAACCACCCTTGGGGGTGAAGGGTTAATGTACAGAATTGTGGCAAGGCACACAGCTGGCCAAGGTTACAAAAGAATTTCTGCATTACTCGAGGTTCCTAAGAGCACAGTGGCCTCCATTATCCTTAAATGGAAGAAGTTTGGGACGACCAGAAGTCTTCCTAGACCTGGCCATCCAGCCAATCTGAGCAATCATGGGAGAAGAGCCTTGGTGAGAAAGGTAAAGAAGAACCCCAAGATCACTGTGGCTGAGCTCCACAAATGCAGTAGGGAGATGGGAGAAAGTTCCACAAAGTCAACTATCACTGCAGCCCTCCACCAGTCGGGCCTTTATGGCAAAGTGGCCCGACAGAAGCCTCTCCTCAGTGCAAGACATGAAAGCCCGCATAGAGTTTGCTAAAAATCACATGAAGGACTCCCAGATATGAGAAATAAGATTCTCTGGTCTGAGGAGACTGTAAAATATTAGTATTTCAATAATAAAATATAGATCATTGAACATATACATATTAAGTCCAATTAGCAAGCAGAGACTCTGGTTAGTGAATGAATGAGTTATTCTGAGGATGTTGGCAGAGACATCTGTTCCCTGGTTGTCAGGATTATAAGTCTCTTATCAGAACTGTCAATTTGTGACTATTTGAAGGTAGTAAATAGTTCCAAAGGTCATAGGCCATAGGCTTAAGTTTTTCAAAATAAGGTATCATATAAATAGCTAATGCATATTCCATAAGTTTAGTAGTTCTTCTAGTGGTGTTCTAATATGGTAGAAGAACGAACTTAGCAGTAAATCACCATTTGTGGTTATAAGACAGGAGAAAATAGAAACCAATGTAAGTCTATGGGTTGAAATAGAATATAAACCGATCCGACTCCTGTTCAGGCAGATATCTCATACCTTGAGAATCTCCAACACGAACCACATCATGCCTCAAGACCATATGTAAGAACTATTGAATGCTTGTTTTATTTTATACTTATTTTTGTGTGCTATGAACTTACTTTTCTTCATTTTTGTAATCACTTTTTCTGAATGAACATTAAACAAGTTTTGTTTTATCCATACAAGTCAATATTCTACTTTTTATCCTCACTGTGCTCTTACTTAAAGAAGTGAGAAGGGTTATTTTTTTTTTATAACATAATGGCGAGCTCAGTCAGTGCTGTTTCTGTGCTATTTTGAGTGGATTCTTTCCCTTGTACACGGGGGAGGTGAAGTTTGCTAAAGACACCTGTTGTCCAAGTCTCAAGAATTCCACTATTTCACGGCACAAGGATCAGACAGAATCTACAGACGAGTGAGGATTCGTGAAGCTGCCTGTGTCCTATCCAGATGGAGATCTGAGGATTTCAGTAAAGACACAGAGGACCATCCATTGACGGTTGGATCGATCCAGGAGAGGACAAGACATTCTATAGGTGAGAAAAATGAATTTCATTTATGATTATTCTAAGAAAAGTAAAATAGATTTTAAGTTTGTCCATAGCCATACAGATTCACAATTATGGTCTAGTTTGTATAGCCAATGTGAAGCAGAAAACCTTAAAATTGATAAGAGGTTTTTCTCAGTAAAAAAGTTACAAAGAAAGCTTCAAAATGTAATGCACATGGTCCGAGTGTATAATAATTTGGTCTTTGAAAAACCTGATACACAAATACATAAAGCATGTATTATCACACAAGACATTGGTCATACTGACACACAGGATGACACACAAGAGCATGACGGGGATTTCTTTGATTGCCCAAATTGTTTGGTACTGTCAGAACATATTGAACAATTGGAAGATCAAATTGATACTCGAACAGAGTTATTGTCCAAATTGCACAGAGACATAAAAAAGGCTTCTGTTCTTACAAGATCAACAGGTAAACATGAAGACAATGCCGCCACATCATCATTGATACCAGACACACAAGATCCAGATGTTTCAGTAGAAGATTTACAGGCAGATGAATTACAACGGAAAAAATTGCATGACAGAGCCACACGAATTAATCTGAAAGTACATGATCAGTTAATGAAAATTGTAAAAGACATTCCAAATTACAATGATAAGATGGATGCCTTTTATAATGCGGACATTTTTGAATCAAACACAGATAAATTCAATCTTAATGATGAACAAAAAAACAAGATATTCAAAGTATGGTTACCCTCACATATGGGAAAAAGATTACAGATTACACCCAGATTAGATGAGAATCTTGAAATGACACATAGTACTAAGGAAGATAGACTAAGACAATTGATATTGTTTACTACTGGTGAAGACACTCCTACAGTTGATGTTTTGGAAAATTTACGAACAAATATTCAGGATGACCCATTTGCTTTTTTAGTAAAATTTGAACAGGCCTATAGGATGGTGATGGATCTTAGGCCTCATCAGGAGCCAACATGTATGATCAGATGTTTTGTAAAAAAGTTCAAATATTTAGATCCTGCCTCAGTACATTTAGCCAATGCTCAGCCATCATTGCAAGAAGCAAAAATATTTATCGATAAAGTAAGGAGATCCATGAAGCAAAATCAGGTCAAGGCTAAAATAGCTGTAGTTCAAGAGAAAGAAGACAGTCAGCTGAAACCTAGACCCACAGTAACATCCAAGAACAAAGGTAAAAATGTTACACAAAGGAACAATATCCATTGTTATTTTTGTGGTATACCTGGACACTTAAAGTGGCAGTGCAGAAAATTCTTGAGAGCAGAGTCAGAGACAGGTACACAAGGAACAGAAAAGCTTGGAAAGGAAAATGGACTCATGCCAAAATCATCCACCAAACCTTCTGCACCTCCATTACATTCTTCTGCACCCACTCATACTGACAACAGACAAAAGCAGTCACCATATGCACCATTAATCAGACAGATCAGAGAAATGACAGTGAAGGAGACAGAGTCCAGGGCAGAATTCCAAACTCTTTTAAAAAGGACACTGGTCTTCTCCTATCTCCTTCATCTTTCTGACAATTACAGACTATCCCTACACCCCATCCATTGGAATTTGTGACTCGAGTTACATTAGATAACTGTGGAAGACCATTTATCAAAGGGAATTTAGCAGGACAAAGTGCTGTTTTTCTTATTGATACAGGAGCTCAATTAAGTGTTACAAATCTTGATTTGAAGCTAAAACCAGATTCACCAGTTTGTACAATTGTTGGTTTTAGTGGAAAAGGTGGAACTAAAGCAACCTTAGTTTCTAATGTGACGTTGGAAATACCTAGATCTTTTAAAACAGGAACTGACATTTGGTATTGTCGCGATTCTGAAAATATACTTGGCACAGATTTTATGCAGAAATTTGGAGGGGTAGTCCATCTAGGAAATCAAGTGATCTGGAAAGATTCTAATGGTTGTAAACCTGTTGTCATTGACCCTAGTGATTATAGCCATGTTGGAAGTATTTGCTTAAATGATGTTGTGTCATCAGATCATTTATGGCCTGAAACTGGTGGTGATGAGGTATTGACAGAAATTGTACAGCGATTTCCTTCTCTTTGGGCTCAGTTCAGGAATGAGGTTGGTACAATGAAGGATGTTGTTGTAAATGTGGAAGGCAGAGATCCTCCGCCACAGCGTCAGTATAAATTGCCTCCATAATCAATTGAGTCTATGTCAAAAATCGTACAGGAATTATTAGATCAAGGTGTTATCCGAAAGGCTAATTCTGTATGTAACAATCCTTTGTGGTGTGTCTTGAAATCTGATGGTTCTTATCGAATGATATTGGATTTACGGATGTTTAACAAACATACTCCCAATGCAGCACCCATTGTTGCAGACACTCATGACATGATGTCAAGGTTGAATGCAAAGGCAAAATACTTCTCTGTACTGGACATCAGTAATGTTTTTTTCAGTATACCTCTTGAAAAGAGTTGTCAGTACAAGTTTGCATTTACTTTCTTGGATGAGCAATATCTGTTTTGCAGGTTACCTCAGGGAGCACATTTGTCACCTAGTGTTTTTCATCAGGCGTTGGCTAAGGTATTATCCAGATTTTCCAGGCCTGATTGCATTTTGCAGTATGTGGATGATATTCTGCTGTCTACTGAGGATAAAGAAACACATGTTTCTCTTCTGACTGAATTGTTTGAGCTCTTGCACGATGCAGGGTTGAAACTGAACACCAAGAAGGTCAAATTGATGCAGACTGAGGTCAGATTTTTGGGAGTGTTGTTGAGTCCAGGAAAGAGACAGCCCCTGCAGGAAAGAATAGAGGCAATTGCTTCTCTACCAATCCCAACATCACACACGGCAGTGCGACATTTTTTGGGTCTTATGATCTATTCAAGGGACTTCATTGAGAATTTTGCAGGAAAAGCCAAACCTTTGTATGATCTTTTGAAAAGTGAAAACAGTGATTACTTTGGTCCTTGGGGTGAGGAACAACAAACCTCATTTGAACAATTGAAAATGAATTTACAAGATGCACCTGCTTTGTCCACAGTAGAACATTCGGCTCCATTTGCTTTGCAAGTACACACATCAGAGACATCTGTGTCTGCTGTACTGTTACAGTTACAGGGAGAAGAATGGAGAATTTTGGGCTATTTTTCTAAGCTTCTCTCACCTGTTGAAAGAGGTTTTGAGACTTGTGCAAGACACTTGGTAGGTGTGCACTTTGCAGTCAAAGCAACTGAACACATTGTCGGATTCAGCAAAATCACTTTGCAAACCCCTCATTCTACATTAAAACTTCTCTTTGAAAACAATATCCCAGGTGTGTCACATCAGAGATTTGCTCATTGGTTATTGTCATTGTCTCCCAAACAAATTGAGGTAGATTATAAGGCCAAATATGTTCTTCCTCAGTTGATGCAATATGAAGGGCAAACTCACGATTGTTTACAGTCTTTTCAGGATCCTAGTCCATCACTTTTCAGACAGAAGGCAGAGGTAACAGACGAACCAATTTTTGTTGATGATTCCAGATTCTATTCAGATGGGCACTATTATTCAGGATATGCCATTTTTTACCCCAAAAGAGGACAGACTGTAAAACACAAATTACCAAGTCATTTTTCAGCCCAAAGAGCAGAACTAGAAGCTGTAAAAATGGTACTACAGCTGAATGAAGCTGATGATCAGTGTCCCATGGTAATCTACAGTGATAGCTCCTATGTTGTTAGATCACTGACAGATTATTTGCCAGTCTGGGAAAAAAGAGGCTATGTAGATTCTTCTAATAAGACTCTAGTACATAGTGACACGCTGAAAACAATTTTTGAAATAGCATCAAAAAACCCTAATGGTTTTGCTATTGTCAAGGTCCCTGCCCATAAAAAATCAAATGACAAATTATCTGTTGGAAATGCAACCGCAGATATTTTGGCCAAAGAGGCCGCCCTGACAGGAGAAGAAATGTTTGAACCTGAACCTCTTGAGGTTTCAGCAGTTCAAAGAACAGACACTCATATCCCTTCTTTTGCGGAAGAACAAGAAAAAGATACATCTCTTGTTGCTTCCCGGGTTGATCCAAAACCTCCTTTGTTTGTGAAAATGGGGTTTTGTGTCATGACTTAAACGGGGAGTTGCATCCTGTTGTACCAAAACATCTACAGATTGAGTTCACAAAATACAATCATGAAAGTTTGGGTCATTTGGGCCAACAGAAATTGTTAGACATTCTCAGAGAGAAATTTTACTGGGAAAAGATGGAAGAGACAGTACAAAGTGTTGTTCAATCATGTCTCATTTGTGCCCAAATTAATCCAAGACCAAAAGGACAGAAACCGCCACTACTCCGAACCGCACCTGCAGATGGTCCATGGTCAACATTACAAATCGACTACATTGGACCGTTACCATCAGGTAAAAATGGTCTCAGGTATGCATTGGTTGTAGTTAGGGTTGAGCATTCCGATATTGCAAATATCGGGTATCGGCCGATATTGGCTGTATCGGAATTCCGATTCCGAGTTCCGATATTTTCGTCATATCGGATACCGGAATCGGAATGTCACTGTCACTGTCAGTGTCCGTCGGTCGGGTCTGTCAGGAGTCAGCGGCACTTACCCGGCAGAAGAGCTCCGGCGATCACATCCTGGACTGCTTGATGGCCGCCATCATCTTCTCCCTGGCGGTTCACATGCAGTTTCTCGCGATAACTGCAGTGACTGCTGGGTAATCGCGGCCGTAAAGCAGTCCGATGACGTCACCGCCGGGGAAGCAGGTAATCAGCTGTGCTGCGCCGGGATGTAAGGCTCTGCCTGGCATTCCGATGTAGCAGAGCTGGATCGTCGTGGGACACTCGTTACTATGGACTGCGTCGGACAGGTGGTATACTGTTGGTTTGTTTTTTTTATTTTTTTACAGGAGATCGATGGCGTCGCAGGAATGAGAGAGTAATAAAAGAAATGAAAACTGTGTTGTCTCTTTTATTTCATTAAAATACTTTTTTCTTGCTGTGTCTTTTTTTTAAACATTTAAAAACTTTGGGATTAATAATGAATCGGTGTCTTATTGACGCCTCTCCATTATTAACCGGGCTTATGGTCACCGTGCAATCAACGGTGACATTAACCCCTTATTACCCCGCTTGCCACCGCTACAGGGCAAGTAGGAAGAGCCGGGTAAAGTGCCACAATTGGCACATCTTTTGATGCGCCAAATGTGGGGCTGCTGTAGCCTGGTATTATCAGGCTGTTGAGGGCCAAAATCCATGGGCCTTGACAGTCTTTTAATACCAGGCCGCAGCAGTCTGCATTTTACTTGGCTGGTTAACAAAAATAGGGGGACCCCTACGCCGTTTTTTTTTCGAGGGGATCCCCTATTTTTGTTAACCAGCCAAGCTAAGCAGACTGCTGTGGCCTGGTATTATCAGGCTGGCAAGGTCCATGGATATTGGATCCTTACCAGCCTGAAAAACCAGGCCTCAGCGGTCTGCTTCATCTGGCTGGTTAACAAAAATAGGGGGGACCCCACGCCAATTTTTTTCGAGGGGATCCCCTATTTTTGTTAATCAGCCAAGATATGCAGACTGCTGTGGCCTGGTATTATCAGGCTGGCAAGGTCCATGGATCTTGGCTCCTTAACAGCCTGAAAATCCAGGCCTCAGCGGTCTGCTTCATCTGGCTGGTTAACAAAAATAGGGGGACCCCACGCCAATTTTTTTTGAGTGGATCCCCTATTTTTGTTAACCAGCAAAGATAAGCAGACTGCTGTGGCCTGGTATTATCAGGCTGGCAAGCAGGGTCGGACTGAGCCACCGGGACACCGGAGAAACCTCCGGTGGGCCCCAGCTCCTGCGTGGTGGGCCCTGATTTGAAAGGATAGGTCGCGGGGCAGAGGGGGCGGTGGCCCCGGGCCCCGCGCTCTGAGGGGGCCACCCGGAGCTACGCTACAGTAACTGTATTGGCGTGCACAGCAGAATCGCTCTCCCTGCTCTGCCGCCCGGAAGCTATGGGGCCTGAACAGGCGGTGGGGGGCCCGGTGCTAGCAGTGGGCCCCCCACCCGTCATCGGAGGGTCAGCTGTATCGGCATCCAGCCAATACAGCTGACCGCATAGAGAGAGAAGGAGCGAGCGCTCCTTCTCTCCCATAATCCCCCTCTCAGCGTCTGACAGCGGGCGCGATGACATCACCTGCCGGCGCCCGCTGTCAGACGCAGAGAGGGAGAACAGTGAGCAGCACAGGAGCCGGGAGGTGAGTATTGGTTTTTTTTTTTTTTTTTAATGGGGGTGCATTATACTACAGAGGCTGTATATGGGGGGTGCATTATACTACAGAGGCTGTATATGGGGGCTGCATTATACTACAGAGGCTCCATATTGGGGTGCATTATACTACAGAGACTCCCTATGGGGATGCATTATACTACAGAGGCTGCCTATGGGGGTGCATTATAATATAGCGGCTGCCTATGGTGGTGCATTATATTATAGACTCTGCCTATGGGGGTTTATTATAATATAGAGGCTGCCTATGGGGGTGCATTATACTATATTGAGGACTATCTGGTGTATTATGCTGTATGGATGCTATCTAGGGGCCATCATACAGTGTTGGACCCATTAAATAGTTTGGGAACATTAAGGGGTCAGTATATATCCAGTGAGGGGCATTATTCTGTGTATAGGGGAGATGTAAAGGGGAGACTTGGGACATTATTAAATGTAAAGTGGACACTTATTGTTATAGGGGAACTCGGGTTACTGTGACTGTCAAAGGGGCACACAGGGCATTATTACAGTATAGGGGACAAAATGTGGGCACTGTTTTCTAGGGCACTTGCACCCGGCATTACTATATTCTAGAGGGGTGCTTTAAAATTTAGAACCACACAGCAGGTGCAGTAATAGGGACACATACGGCAGCAGCAGCTCAGTATTGGGGTATCAGGTGCAGTAATAGGGACACATACGGCAGCAGCGGCTCAGTATTGGGGTATCAGGTGCAGAAATAGGGACACATATGGCAGCAGCGGCTCAGTATTGGGGTATCAGGTGCAGTAATAGGGACA
The DNA here is from genome assembly GCA_033576555.1 of Oophaga sylvatica. Taxonomy (NCBI): domain Eukaryota; kingdom Metazoa; phylum Chordata; class Amphibia; order Anura; family Dendrobatidae; genus Oophaga; species Oophaga sylvatica. The sequence continues at coordinate 35,671 of JARQOD010006276.1, forward strand.
CATACGGCAGCAGCGGCTCAGTATTGGTAGGTTATACCAAGGGGCAGAAATAGGGTTGGCAGAGAATCAGTAATGGGCCTACAGGTCCAGTAATGGGTATCAGGCAGTAATAGGACCATTTGTATCGCAGCAGCAGCTGAGTTATGGGTATCAGCAGGATAGATTTGCATAAACAATTGGTGACCGTGACAGTGCTAAAAATATGAGAAGTGAAATGTTCTTGTTGTAATCTCTGCAGTCGAGTCCTGGCTGGAGAAGTCGTCATGTCGGTTCTGGGCCAGATGGAAAAGACATTGAAGTGAACAATTCCATTAGAAAGAACATCAGCGGTAAGTCATTATCTGTACCTGTGCTGTAATCTATTATATGTTCTGTAGGACTGGTATTATTTACCACTGACCATATGGCGGTAATATCAATATTGGTCTTTTATATATAGATTATTTTTGGCAACAGCGCGGTCATTTGTTGAGGTTCTCTGATAGGGCCACTCAGAAGTTTCGCCCACACTAAACCAAAACCCTAGCTACGCCTCTGGCTCTCTCTCTAGTCTTTCTTTCTCTCTCTAGTCTTTCTCGCTCTCTGTTCTTTCCTTCTCGCTCTCTGTTCTTTTTTCTCTCTGTTCTTTCTTTCTCTCTCTCTTTTCTTCTTTCTCTTTTCTTTCTCTGCTTGTTCTTTCTCTCTCGCTGCTCTTTCTTTCTTTTCCTCAGTACCAGCCACTGTGCCCTCATTACCAGTCAGTGTGATCAGCAGTGCTAAATGGGTACGCTTGGGGCGAGGATATGGGTGTGATTAGCTGTGAAATGGGTGTGGTCGGGGCGTGGCCTAAAATTTGTAGCGCTGCGCGTAGCGCGCCGCAGCCTTTAACCCTCTTTCCTGTCTTCAAAATTTGGGAGGTATGCTGTATGACCTCCCTACAACTTCTGGGCATGCTCCTGATGAGCACGACGGATGGTCTCCTGAGGGATCTCCTCCCACACCTGGACTAAAGCATCCACCAACTCCTGGACAGTCTGTGATGCAACGTGGCATGGCCTAAAATTTGCTGCAGCAGGCACAGCGTGCCACAGCCTTTGTCCCTCTTTCCCTTCTTCAAAGGTTGGGAAGTATGATGGTGGGCCCCAAGAATAATTTTTCTCTGGTGGACCCAAGGTACTCCAGTCCGACGCTGCTAGCAAGGTCCATGGATATTGGCTCCCTAACAGCCTTAAATACCATGCCTCAGCAGTCTGCTTCATCAGGCTGGTTAACAAAAATAGGGGGGACCCCACGCCATTTTTTTTTCGAAGGGAACCCCTATTTTTGTTAATCAGTTCCCTCTGACGTCACTGATTGTGTCCCTGGCTGACCTGAAGTGAAAGTGGAAAGCAATCAATTAAGCTTTCCACTTCCTCTCCTGTGAGCCAGGAGAGGAACTCATTCATTTGGGGGTTTACTGTGAGGCTGCAGCATTAGCTGCGGTCCCTGCAGTAAACATTAACCCTTTCTGAAGGATTACACCGTGGGACCTGACTGTGCATGGGATAGGTAAGAATAATTTTGCTTTTTTATTTTATTTTTATTACAGGAAATGGTTTTTGCAGTAAAATAAAAGATGGTCAAAAACATGTGTCTTTATTTCCTTAAAATGATTTTTAATTAAAGTGTGTGTGTTTTATTTTTATTTCATGCAATAGGATTAATAATTGATAGTTGTCTAATTGACAGCTCTCAATTATTAACCTGGCTTAAGGTCACCTTTCAATTGCAATGTGGCTTTAACCCCATATTAACCCATTCGGCACCGCTACAGGGCAATGGGAATAGACGGGCAAAGTGCCAGAAAGGGCGAATCTAATTATAGATTTGTCTTTTCTGGGGTGTCTGGGGGCAGATGTTAGTAGCCAGGGGGGGGGGCAAAAATAATGGTCCCTCTCTGGGCTATTATTATCTGCCCCCACTCACTGGCTTTGTCTGTCTGGTTGCGAAAATAGGGCGGGAGCCCACGCATTTTTTTTCAGCAATTTTACACCTCATATATATATATATACATGTCATTGAATTTGTGACACATATATATATATAATTTATAGTTCATACACTTCCACATAGTATAATAGCCGCTAATTCAATTGCCGGCTTTTGTGAAAATGCAGAACCCGACATGAAATGACACTTGGTTTACATAGAGTTAACCATGTCTTTTCATGTAGTTTGATATCTGATTTGCACAAACAATTACATGAGTGTAAGTGTGCAAAATTTCACACCTGTAGGGGTTAATTAAAGGTGTAAATTCGTAGCAAAAAAGTCTGTTTTTTTTACAACGAATTTACACCTTTAATTAACCCCTACAGGTGTGAAATTGTGCACACTTACACTCATGTAATTTGTGCAAATCAGATATCAAACTACATGAAAAGACATGGTTAACTCTATGTAAACCAAGTGTCATTTCATGTCGGGTGCTTCTGTCTTTTCACAAAAGCCGGCTTTACCCGGCAATTGAATCAGAGGCTATTTTACTATGTAGAAGTGTATAAACTATAAATATATGTATATATATATATATGTCACAATGACATGTATATATATATATATGTATTCTATGTGTGTATATTTAGTGTTTACAAGGAAAGAAAGAGGTTTTTTTAGTTACGATATTTTGTTCCCATAGACTTACATTGGATTTCCGGGTATCGCCGATATTTTAATGGTATCGGCGATACCATTCCGATTCCGATACTTTTGGATATCGGAAAGTATCGCTCAACTCTAGTTGTAGTAGATGTTTTTTCTAAATGGGTTGAAATTTTACCTGTCAGGAAACATGGGCGTACCCACCGTGGGCAGGGGGGGGCAGCTGCCCCTCCCTAGAAGCAGGGGCACACAATGAAAGAGAGCAGGAGAGAGCAGCACAATGTCGCTCCCTCTGGCTCAGGTTGCAGTGCCTGTCTGTGTGCGCAATGCACGGAGCTGCTGTCTCACCAGAGGAGCCTCTTCCTTCCTGGCGGCAGCAGCTGTAGTTTCACTTTCTGCCCTGCAGGCTCTGGTTGTCTCAGCCACACTGGGTCCTAGTGCCCTCTGTGCATACACTGGACACTTCCTGCTCCTGCCTCTGTCACTGCCTGCAAGCTTCATGGTAACTGGTAATAGGGGATGGAATTTATTAAATTCTTTCTGCTCAGGCATGTCTTGGTCACTGTGGGGGGAATGTGAGAGGATGGGGTACAGTGGGGGAGGGGTACAGGACACTGGGGTGAATGTAAGAGGATGGGGGTATTGTGGGGGCTAGGGCACTGGGGGGTTAATGTGAGAGGATGGGGTATTGTGGGGGAGGGGTACAGGGCACTGGGGGGGGTTAATGTGAGAGGATGGGTATTGTGGGGGCTAGGGCACTGGGGGGGTTAATGTGAGAGGATGGGGTATTGTGGGGGCTGAAGTGGGGGAGGGGCAACAGGGCACAGAGAGTGAATGTGAGAGGATGGGGTATTGTGGGGGAGGGGATACAGGACACTGGTTGGTGAATGTGAGAGGATGGGGATATTGTGGGGGCTGGCGCACAGGGGCTGATGTGAGAGGATGGGGTATTGTGAGGGAGGGTGGACAGGTCACTGGGGTTGAATGTAAGAGGATGGGGGTATTGTGGGGACTGAAGTGGGGAGGGCAACAGAGCACTGAGGGGTGCATGTGAGAGGATGGGGGTATTGTGGGGTCAGTGGGACAGAACACTAAGGGGTGCATGTGAGACGATGGGCTGTTGGGGTGTGGGTGGGGGACAGGGGAGGTAGGGGGCTTTTTTTTTACTTGTGAGCTCCTTAATACTTTAATAATAGATTAATATTTCAGTATTATTATAACAAGGGCATAGACAGACGGCCGTATAACTCATGCGAGGATGGCACTGCAATCCTCGGACTTGCTGGTACCGCTCCTGACATGAGCGCGACTGCCATGTATAATATATGGTATATACAGCGTAGTGTCGCATACACTGCTGTATTATACAATATACAACAGTTCTAATGCTCCATACCTAATATGCAGGATAATGTACAGTGTATATGATGTAACCTGTATAAGATGCGACATTGGCTTGCCCCTCCCTAGTTTTGATCCTGGGTACGCCCATGTCAGGAAAGATGATGCTTTGTCTACAGCTAGAGCATTAGTTAATCATGTCTTTTGTACTTGGGGATCCCAAGAATGATCACCTCTGATCAGGAAGTCACTTTACAGGAAAAATCATGCAAGCAGTTTGTACTATTCTAGGGGTACAACAACAGTTCTATGTACCTTACCATCCACAGTCTGCTGGTATTGTGGAAAGGATGAATAGAACAATAAAATCCAGAATTGCCAAGATGTTATTGGACAAAGGTAACACTTGGGTTGATGCCGTACCTTTTGTACTGTTGAGTGTGAGAGGAACAACTTCTTCCACAACTCAATTTACTCCTTTTGAACTAATGACAGGAAGAAAAATGCCATTGATTTTTCCACATGAACCATTTTTGTCTACACCTCAAAAAGATGCTGTTGCAAGGTCCAAATGGTTGCAATTGTTACAGGAGAACTTGAAAACGATTCTTCCACATGCTGCATCAAGAATGCAGAGAATGGAGCCACCATACGAATCCAAATTCAAGAAAGGGGCTCTAGTGATGATTAAAACTTTCAGGAAGAGTGGACCTTGGGAAAGTAACTGGGAAGTCCCTTTGAGATCATTGAAACCATGGGACAAGTTATGATTCTTGTGCAACCAGCATCTAATGTGGTCAAAAATACCCGCAGACAACAAAAAGTGTGGGTTCATGTCGATCAATGCAAATTGTATGTTACAAAATAATGATACTGCATTTCTTTTAGGAAGAAATGGATTCCAATAAGAGCTGGAATAGGAAACACCGTGCCCTTGATGGAAAGGATTCCACACCAATCCTTCAGGAGAAGAAGACATTTCCCAGGAAAAGCTTTTACCTGATGGGAATCACATGTCTGCTACTTGGTACTATTTCAACTGTGATCTACGCAGAAGATATTTTACATCAAGGAACAAATACTAGTGAAGTGAATGAACCTTTCAAAAGAACTTTACATTCACGGAAACCAAGAGGATCTGCGCTACAGAACCTAATAGATGAAGACATACCGGACGATTCAGTAGATATTACGGGAAACATTTGCATGGGTTATGGTGTAAAATGCTGCATTGAGCTACACTTCATACACGACACTAATATCATATTACGTGCTACCACAGGACCTAAGACTAGGTTTACACAGTTACAAGGAGATTATATACATAATAATAGGACAGCCACATGGGAATGTAATCCTACAGATACGTTATACTGGAATATTGAGATAAGAGGGGAAGAAAAAGCTGTGTGGTCAGGTGATATAACAAATGATATGATCACAAAAGGGAGAGTTGGAAGATCCAAAGCAGATATTTGGTTAAGGACACAACTTTTTGGAAAAATTTTGGATCCTTCATTACTTTCTATTACAGAAGGAGATGAAGATTGGGTAAAAACTTGGAACTTCCAGATAACCAGAGAATCAGTACAGGTACAGGTGTCTGTAGTTTTTACAGTAACTAATACTATAGCTCCAGAAGTAAGGGTTACACCACAAGCGGTACATAGTCAAGAACATATGTCTCCTTTATTATTAAAATGCAACACAAGGTTAGAGTTACCTTCAGAATCTCTGTTAACATGGACCAAAGATAGATTATTTTTGGGAAGTTTTTCGAATGATCCAACAAATGTTATACACAGAGGTCAATCCGGTAATGTGAAATGGTTGAATAAGAATTTTATTTTTTCTCTAGATAATCCATCTCCTAAGGATTCCGGATTGTATCAATGTTGCCTTTTAACAAAAAATAATTACAAACAATGTAAAGATGTAAAGGTAAATATATGGTCAGCAGTAGATAATGTATGCACACAGACAAGATTTCAACCATCTACTCCTTTCCAAATCAACCAATTCCAATCTAAACCTCTATTACGAGATGGAGTGTTTATGACCATGATATGGACTTTTAACATGTCTAAAGCCCCCGTCTCACATAGCGATATCGCTAGCGAGATCGCTGCTGAGCACTAGTTTTGTGACGCAGCAGCGAGCTCACCAGCGATATCGCTGTGTGTGACATTCAGCGATGATCAGCCCCCCTGCCGGGTATCGCTGATCGTCGCTGAAAGGCAAGGACATTTTTTTGATCGCTGGTCTCCCGCTGACAGGCACGCATCGCTGCGTGTGACAGGCGGGAGACCAGCGATCCGCTGGTAACCAAGGTACACAGCGGGTTTCCAGGCACCGCGCAGCGCCTGGAAACCCGATGTGTACCTTGGTTACCAGCTCCCTGCATCAGGGCGCTGGTATCCAAGGTACACTGCGGGTAACTAAGTGATGTTACCCGCAGTGTCTGTAATGTATGTGGTACAGTTCATATAGCGTCTTGTGCTTGGGTGCGATGAAAATACATGAGACACAGGTTTGATATAGAAAGTCTTGTATTACTTCATACAAGTTGGCAAAAATAGTCACACAGTTTGCAGACACAGAAGCAGGAGACACAGCAGGCCAGAGTAATCTAAGCTCAGCAATCACTCTCCACAACAGGTTCAGGATCTTCTTCTCTGTTACCGTAAGTCCATGCAAACGTGGGTCTTTCAAAGAGCAGGGTTCAGAGTCCACAAGTGCTTCAGAGTTCCTCAGTAGGAATAGCTGGAGTACAAGGTCCAAGGCTTTAGGAGTCAGGTCACAGGTTCACTGCAGGCTAGATTCTGAAGCACTGATTGCTCAGCTGTGGCTGCTTAAGAAGCAAAAGGAGAGAATCAGGGCGGGAACATGCAAGCTGGAAACTCCATTTTGACTGAGGGCAAGATAGCTGCAGCAAGACAGAAAGTAAAATGGCTGACGAACAAACTGAGTTTCAGGAACATGTACACAGAACCTTACATTACTCCCCCCTTAGGGACAACCTCCGGATGACCTCAGGCCAGGCTTGTGTGGGTACCTCTGATGAAACTGACGGAGCAAGCGAGGAGCATTAACGTTATTGACTGGTTCCCATGAGTTGTCCTCCACTGGGTAGCCCTGCCATTTAATCAGATATTGTAACTGATTTCTATACAACCTGGAATCTAAAATCCTTTCCACCACAAATTCTTCCTGACCATCGACTAGCACTGGGTCAGGGCAAGGAGAAGAACGTCCAGGAAACGTATTGGGTGTCGCAGCCTTTAGTAGGGATACATGAAAGACAGGGTGAATTCTCATAGTTCTGGGCAGTTGAAGACGACAAGCAACGGCACTTATAATTTTACTGATTTTATAGGGTCCAATGTACTTATGTCCCAACTTAGACGATGGAATCCTTAACTTAAGATTTCTGGTTGACAGCCAGACCAAGTCTCCTACCTTGAAAGCTGGTACAGGTTTACAAAATTTATCTGCTGCTTTCTTGTACCTTTCCTGAGCCGATTCCAGATTCTCCTTTAGAAGATCCATATTCTTCTGTAAAGACGTGATTCTTTCAGCCACTGCTGGTAAAGGCGTTTCTATGGGAAATCGTGGTAGAATGTTAGGATGATAACCTAGATTAGAGTAAAAAGGAGACTGCTTAGTGGAGGCACTCTGAGAGTTGTTATACGAGAACTCAGCTAATGGAAGTAGATCCACCCAATCATCCTGTAGGTGGCAGATAAAGCAGCGGAGATACTGCTTCAGGGTTTGATTGGTTCGTTCGGTCTGTCCATTAGTCTGAGGATGAAAAGCAGAAGAAAGGTTTACTTTAATGTCCAATGCTGCACAGAAATTTTGCCAAAACCTAGAAGTGAATTGCACCCCTCGATCCGAAATAACCTCATCCGGTACTCCATGTAAGCGAAACACATCTTTAATCATCAAATCTGATGTCTGTTTTGCAGTGGGTAAGCCGACACAAGGGATAAAATGAGCTGCCTTTGTTAGACGGTGAACCACCACTAGAATGGTGTTCTTCCCTTGAGAGGTTGGTAACTCCACAATGAAGTCC
>JARQOD010006277.1:0-43692 GCA_033576555.1 Oophaga sylvatica
TCGCCTGGTCAACTTGAAGCTGGGCAAGATGATATTCCATGTAGCGATCACAAATATTTGAGCAGCCAGGTCACAAGGGTGGACGATGATGAGACACAATTGCCGGAAAGTCAGGAGGAGGGCGTGGGTGCAGAACTGGAAGATGAGGAGGTGAATGAAATAGTAACTGACCCAACCAGGCAGGAGGACATGCAGAGCGAGGACAGCAGAACGCAGGGGGATGTAGGCGTGGCACCACTTCAGGAAGGAAGAAGCAGTGTGGTGGCTGCAGATAGAAGGCATGCAACCATTCCTCGTAACACCAACATGCCGGAAGTTGCCAGTCCAACTGTTAGGTTTTTCTGAGTCTGGTTATTTTTTAAAGACTCTGCCGATAACCCCAAACAGCCATTTGCAACATCTGTCATGCCAGCATCAGCAGGGGTAGCAAACCTACAGCCTTACCACCACCAGCATGAACATACACATGGCATAAAAGCACCCGACTTAATGGGCCCAACTCCTGGCTGCAGAATAGTGTCTGCTAGTGATACCATGATTCTTCCACTGTTGTGCGTGCAAGCCAATCCCCTGTCCATGGTGCATGCGAAGATGTACCATGGACATCCTTGTCCCAGTGCAGCCTTCAGTTGCCCATAGCCCAGTCATTGGAACATAAGCGGAAATACGCATCCAAAACCCCACAGGTCACAATACTCAATTCTCATATTTCTCGTCTGCTTGCGCTCAAAATGATGAGTTTTAGGCTCATGGAGACTGAAGCTTTCCACAACCTTATGGCGGCGGCCGTCCCAAGATACTCGGTCCCCAGCCACCTCTATTTATCCCGTTGTGCCGTCCCGACATTACACAAGCACGTGTCCCACAACATGACCCGTGCCCTCAATAATGCAGTTACTGGGAAAGTACACCTAACCAAGGACACGTGGACAAGTGATTGTGGCCAGTGAAGGTACATCTCGATGTCGGCACACTGGGTTAACATAGTGGAAGTCGGGACCCAGTCAGACCTTGTGATGGAACACGTCCTCGTGATGCCAAGGATTGCGGGCCCTACGTCAATCTGGATTGCCCCCACTGTGTACAGCTCCTGCACCTCCTCCTCTTCAGCCTCCATCTCCGAAATGAGCACATCAGTCACAAGCTGGAAGCACTGTAGCACTGCCAAAGCCAAGCGGCAACTGAAGCTAATTTGCTTAGGTGACAAACCGCACAATGCTGAAGAGTTGTTGACAACTCTGAAAGAGCAGGCAGATGTGTGACTGACACCGCTGAATCTCCAGCCAGGCATGGTTGTGTGTGACAATAGCAGGAACCTGGTGGCTACTCTGATGCAAGGCGAACTGACACACATACCGTGCCTGGCCCATATGCTTATCCTCATTGTTCAACATTTTCTAAAAAGCTACCCAGAGCTGCTAGACCTGCTGGTGAAAGTACGCCGCCTGTGTGCCCATTTAAAAAGTCAGCTACAGCTTTAGCCGAACTTGCCGTGCTTCAGCAGCGATAGCAGATTCCAGCTCACCGACTGGTGTTTGATTCCCCACGTGTTGGAACTCTACACTGCACATGTTGGAAAGGATTTGTGAGCAGAAGTGGGCAGTTGTTGAATAACACCATCAACAAGTCCGTTGTTTTTCAGGTTTGACTCCACACATAAGACCTCAGGAGTTGACATGGATGTCAGACATATGTAACATCCTCCAAAACTTTGAGGAGTCCACCAAGATGGTGAGAGGCGATGACGCCATAATTAGCGTCACTATCCCACTTCTCAGCATTCTTAAAATCTTTCTGCTCACAATTAAAGATGATGCATAGCAGGCAGAGCACGAGTACATGGACCAAGGAACCATACAGGGTGATTACACACAGCCCATCCTCATGTCATCCCAACGTGGATTGGTTGACAATGAGGAAGAGGAGGAGGAGGAAGAATAGGAGCTACTTTCATGCGCTATAGACGGTACTACAAGCACAACTGTAATAATGTCTGTTTAGCGTTGACGGCCTGAGGACAGGGAGGAAGAGGAAGAGGAGGAGGAGAGGGAGGAGGACACCTTGGTCAGGTGTCCTGTTGGTGAGGACACGGAAGGCTTGCCTGTTACCAGTCTGGCATGCATGGCTGACTTTATGTTGCGCTACCTTTCCCGTGACCCTCGTATTGTAAAAATATTGGGTAACAGTCATTACTTGGTAGTGACACTTTTAGACCCATGCTGCAAGGAGAACTTTCAATCTCTTGTTCCAGAGGCAGACAGATGTACTTAAATGGTGCAGTACCAGAGGGCCATTGTTGAAGAATTAATAAAAAAATTCCCAGCTCAAAATGCTGTCAGCAGAGATAACAGTTCATTGGCCAACCAAGGAGGACAGGCGAGAGAGACAGAACTCCAATCCAGCAGAGGCAGGGGAACAATGGCAAAGTTCTGGGACAGTTTCCTCAGACCCTCCCATCGCGTTTGCCAAGATGTGTGGGGTAATCGCACAAGGAATGCAATATTTTATAAGATGCTGACATAGTACCTTGCTGACCGTACCAACATACTCCGTGATTCCTCAGTGCCTTTTAATTATTGGATATCCAAGCTGGACACGTCTTGAACTGGCTCTCTACATCTTGGAGGTCCTGGTCTGCCCTGCTTCTAGCCTTTTGTCAGAGCGGGTTTTTAGTGCCGATGGTGGAATTATCACAGATAAGCTCATTCGCCTTTCAACGGAAAATGCAGACGGGCTGATTCATATAAAAATGAACAAAGGATGGATTGGGCCTGACTTCTCGACACCACCAAATGATGACAGCGAAAAGTAAACTCCTATGTAGTGTCTTTTTGGGTGGTGTATTCCCATGCACCTCTTCACACCCTCACATGGGTATACGCTTCCTGATTTTGGCTATTTGGTGTCCTCCTCCTTCTTCTCCTCATCCTCACCGTCCACCACCACTCGAATGCCAGGGTGAACATATTCTGTCATGCTCCAGCCACTCTATTTTTTGGCAAGAGTGTTTTGATGCCAGTCACCAAATTTCAAAAAATATGTACTCCCCAAGGGGAAATATTTGCCAGCCCATACACTAACGGGCATTACAAGTCTAGGAGACCCACTCCTTTACATTGGGCCTATTTTTCTAATGAGGCCTTCCTCCACGTTTCATCATCCACCGCCACTAGATCAATAGGATTAACTTGTTCCGTGCTGCTACAGCCAGTGTCAAATTATTAACAAGGTTCTTTGCTTATGCTGGGCGCAAAAATACTTGTTCAGAAAAAGGTTGAGGTGTACCCCACAGAGGAAATGCTTGCCAGCCCATACACTTAGTGTATGGGCATTACAAATCTAGGAGACCGGCTCCTTTAAATTGGGCATAGTTTTTAATCAGGCCTTTCCTCCCACATCTCATCATCCGCAGCCACTAGATCACCAGCGTTAACTTGTTCTTTGCTGCTACAGCCAGTGTCGAATTATTAAAAAGGGTCTTTGGTTATGCTGGGCATTAAATACTTGTTCAGAAAAAGGTTCAGGTGTACCCCACAGGAGAAAGTCTAGGAGACCAGCTCCATTTTAATGGGACTTTTTTTTTAAGAGGCCCTCCTCCATGTTTCTTCCTAGAGGGGATTGGGTTATTGGGGTGCATATGAGTTGGTAACAGGGCAGGCCTTGCAGTCAATGCATAAGAAAACAGAATGAGAGTACAAAATGAATAATGTAAAGTGGATTTTCCTATGCACATCCAGTACCTGGGTTCAAAGGCATATTGGGGTGCATATGAATTGGTAGCAGGGCAGGCATTGCAGTCAATGCATTAGAAAAGAGTATAGGAGTACATAATGAATAATGTGAAGTGGATTTTCCTGTGCCCATCCAGTACCTGGGTTAAAAGGCTTATTGGGGTGCATATGACTTGGTAGCAGGACAGGCCTTGCAGTCAATGCATAAGAAAACTGAATTAGAGAAGAAAATGAATAATGTGAAGTGGATTTTCCTGTGCCCATCCAGTACCTGGGTTCAATGGCATATTGGGGTGCATATGACTTGGCAGAAGGGCAGGCCTTGCTATCAATGGATAAGAAAACAGACTGGGAGTACAGATGAGCAATTTTGCCTCCGGGAGAGTCGAGTCGGGTTTCGCACCACCCGACTTTTCCAAAAGTCGAGTCGAACGAAATCGACCGACTAATGGAAAAAGTCGAAGGTCCGACTGAAACTCGAACCGACCCCAATGCAAGTCAATGGGGAAGAAAAGTCGGCAGTGAGTGGAGGACAGTAAACACACCTACAGTGCCCATTTCAATGCCAACGACATCAATTCTTATTACTTAAGCTTGTCAACCTTAATTTACTTTATAATAATAGTAACGCATTGAAAACTGGGGGTTATTTGGCTAAAGTTGTGGGGGGGCAGGGCTGGCTCCAGGTTTTCGTGGGCCCCGGGCGAAAGAGTCTCATTGGGCACCTTTAACACATACCACAATTCATGATGCTCCGATACAGCAGAGAAATATAGGTATAGTACAATGCCAAATACTTCACTTCTTACATTACATGACTGATATCTATTGTAAATTCTACAATCATTCAAAAACTGGACAGTATAGTCCTCCATACAGAATTATGGGCGCCACATAGTGCGCCATACAAAATAATGAGCCCCATATATTGCTCCATACATAATTGGTCCCATATAATGTTCCATACAGTATATAATGAGCTCCACATAATGCTCCAGTATATGATGGTCCCCATATAATGTGCTATACAGTATAGGACGGTTCCCATAGAGTATAATGAGCCCCACATATTGCTCCATACAGTATAATCAGTCGCATATAAAGCTCCATACAGTATATGATGGGCCCCATATATTGCTCCATACAGACTGGGCTCCATATAATGCTCCATACAGAATAGGCCCCATATGTGCTCCATATGATGCTCCATATATAAAGGGCCATATAAGATGCACCATAAATAATGAACCCCATATGATGCTCTAGTATATGATGGGCCCCATATGTGATGCTCCAGTGTATGATGAGCCCAATATAATGCTCCAAATATAATGGTCCCCATAAATAATGCTCCATATATAATGGGCTCCATGTGATGCTCCAGTATATGATGTGCCCCACGGATGTTGCTCCAGTGTATGATGGGCCTATATAATGCTCCATATATGATGGGCCCCATATGATGCTCCAGTGTATAATGGGCCCTATCTATGATGCTCAAGTGTATGATGGGCCCCATATATAACTCTCCAATGTATAATGCTCCCCATATATTGCTCCAAACACTAAAAAAATGAAATACCTCTCCTCGCTGGGCACTTCTCTACTCTGGACTCCTCAACGTTGCCATCTTCCAGCTCTCTGCACTGTGACTGTTTCGGCAGAGGGCGCACAGACGTGATGTCATCGCGCTCTCTGATCTGAATGTCACTGTCAGGAAACGCGGAAGACGTCACAGTGGTGGAGGAGGGAGAGATAAGTATTGCAAGTGCTGGGGCCCTGAGCAAGCAGGGGGGCCCACTCGTGGGCGCCGGTACTGGCACAGGGACCCTCATAGTACGCCATTGTCTCTGACGGTGAGTGGGCCCCCCACCTGCTCAGGGCCCCGGCACTTGCCCGGGTGCGCCAGGTGCTGACGCCGACCCTGGGGTGGTACAGCCCAGTTAGGGAGGTGGAAAAATTGGCAAATGTTGAGGTGTAGGCTGGATGTTCAGTAGCTGCAGATTGAGGAATTGGAGAAGTTGGAGGAAGAGTAGGACAAAGCGGGCCATTTTGCTGGAAACATATGTGTCATCAGGAGAAGGTGGTACAAAATCCTTTGAAACCCAGGCATGGTTCATTTTAATGAAGGTGAGATCACCAACGTTTTGGGTCGACAGCCGAGTCCTTCTTTCTGTCAGGATTGATCCAGCTGCACTGAAGACTCTTTCTGATAGCACACTACCAGCACGGCAAGCGAGATCCTATAAGGCATATTGTGCCAATTCAGGCCAGGTGTCCAGTTTACAGGCCCAGTAGTCAAACGGGAATGAAGTGTGAGGGAGAACATCGATAGGGGAGGAGAGGTAATTTTGAACCATAGTTGACAACTGCTGTCTCCTGTCTGTTGCAATCGATTCAGTATTACCAGTCGTGTGAGCGTTAGTCCACAACATGGTCATGAAACCCTTGTCTCCAATGCCACTTCGGCTGTGTGCACCCCGAACACCTCTTCTATTTGGCCCAGTACGGCTCATGGTAGAACCTGCACCACTGCTGTGTGCTGGGAATGCCTCTAACAAATGATTTACCAGAGTTGCTTGTTTGTTCGCCAATATTAGCCCTAAGTTTTCCTGTGGCATGACGTTCTGTAATTTGCCTTTATAGTGTGGATCGAGGATGCTGGCCAACCAGTAGTCGCCATCCTTCATAATTTTGGCAATGCGGGGTCCCTTATTAGGATCCGCAAGACATAATCACACATGTGGGCCAATGTTCCAGGTGTCAATGATGCACTGACAGTGGTGGGTGGAGGAGCACTTTCTGCCAAATCCACATCCCTCCAGTCACGCACAAACCCTGTACCTGACCTTGGCAAGCCAACATTTTCTCTTGCCCCTGAGAAGCATCCTCCTCCCCAAAATAATCATCCCCCTCATCCTCCTCCTCCTCTTCCTCTTCTTCCTCCACCTCGTCCAGGATAGTTCCCTGAGCAGACAATGCCTGACTGTCATCAAGGCTTCCCTCCTCCTCCTCCTCTTCCTCCTCCGCTGCAGACGCCTGATTCTTAATGTGCGTCAAAGTTTGCATGAGCAGATGCATAATTGGGATGCTCATGCTTATGATGGCGTCATCTGCGCTTACCAGTCGTGTGCATTCCTCAACACTGAAGGACTTTACAGAGGTCTTTCAGCTTTGACCACTGCACACCCGACAACTCGATGTCTGCCCTCAAACTGCCTGCCCGTGTATCCTCCCACAAATGCATTACAGCCTGCCTCTGTTCGCACAGCCTCTCAACCATGTGCATGGTGGAGTTCCACCTTGCTGCAACGTCTATGATTAGGCAGTCCTTGGGGAGGTGGAGCGATCGCTGCAGCTTCTGCATACGACTTGAGTCTACGGGCGAGCGACGGATGTGTGACCACAGTCTTCGCACCTTATGGAGCAGGGTTGTTAACTCCGGATAATTATTTAGGAAGCACTGTACCACCAGGTTCAAGGTGTGAGCCAGGCAAGGAAAGTGTCTGAGTTTTGCCAGGGCTATGGCCGCCAAAAAATTACGGCCGTTATCACTGACTACCTTGCCTAGCACAAGATGTAGACTGCCCAGCCATGACTCAGTTTCTCGCTGCAAGTAGTCTGCCAGTACCTCCGCGGTATGTCTGTTGTCGCCCAAAGACATCATCTTTAAAACAGCCTGCTGACGCTTACCACTAGCTGTTCGATAGTGGGACACCTCGTGTGCAACACTGGCAGCTGCGGATGGAGTGCTCGTGCGACTGCGCTCTGTCGACAAGCTTTCACTTCTGGAGAAGGAGGACGGTCGAATGCCTACAGCCAACTGTTGCCTATACAGTGGGCTAGGCAGCACTGTCCCACTGCCGCTGTCCCTTTTGGACCCTGCATCCACCACACTAATCCAGTGCGCAGTGATGGACATGTAACGGCCCTGGTCATGCCTACTGGCCCATGCATCTGTTGTGAGGTGCACCTTTCCACTCACTGATTGTTTGAGTGCATGGACAATGCGGTCCTTCACATGCAGGTGGAGGGCAGGGATGGCCTTTCTGGAAAAGAAGTGCTAAATGGGTAGATCGTAGTGTGGAACAACGTAGGCCATGAGCTCTCGGAACGCTGCGCTTTCAACCAAACGGAAGTGCATCATCTCTAATGAGATCAGTTTGGCAATGTAGGCGTTCAAAGCCAGTATACGCGTTTGAGAGGATGAGTACTTTCTTGTCCAACTCAGAGTGTCTGCTAGGGTGAGCTGGACTTGAGAGATGCATATGGGTGAACTAGCGGTGGACATGACGGACTGAGAGGGGGTTGGTGATGGTGATGGTGGTGGTGATGATGGTCGTGATGGCGATGATGGTCGTGATGGCCTAAATTCAGTATTTCGTTGCAAAAACATTGTGATTCCCTGACTGCCTTGGCCTTGCGACGACACTTCAATATTTCTTGCTGGGTGTGCTAACCGGTGGGCTTACAGTGGGGGAACCAATGGAGCATTGCTGGCTACCTTCATTCGGACCAGGTGCACATGTGCTACCTGTGGTTTTGTAGTCCATCCACTTTTGCAAGTGCATGGTTATTAAATGTCTAAGTATGCAACTGTTATTCAAATTACAGAGATTTTCCCTCGGCTAAAGGTCCTTCCGCACTTCTTACAGATAAACTTTGCCTCATCAATAGGATTTTGGTCAAAAAGTGCCACACTGCACTCTTCCTACTTTGGAAACACTTTTCAGGGCTTGCACGCTGTGCTAATTTGACTGTCTGGCCAAGCTGTCCTGCAACTCTTTTTGTTTTTTGAACACGTTTTTGGACAGCTACGGGCCTGCCAGATAACCGCTGCTGCGATGTCGATGCCTGCTGCGGATCGTTCTCCTCTTCTGAGCTATTGCCAGCGGAACCCTCTTCCCCAATGGATGCCAATCCGAGTCAACAACTGGGTCATCCATCACCTCCTCTACAATTTCATCTGCACCTTCCTCTGTGTCACCGTGTAAGGTGGTATAGTATGTGGGAAGGGGCACCTGAGTTTCATCAGGGTCAGATTCTGGCTCAGTAGACTACGATGGCAATGTAGTTCTCTGGGTGAATGTACCAGCAGAATCATCTAGCAGTGGCTGTACATCAGTGCACTCCATGTCAGATTCATGTTGGACTAGGGAATTCAGGATTTCACTTGATAACCCAGGCATGGTATGTGAAAAGAGCTCCATGGAGTAATCTGAAGTGTGGCCTGCCGCATTCTTCACTTTTGGTGGGGGTGAAGGACACAAGGAAAGGTGTTGTTCCTGACCAGCAGCCTGCACTGCCAACTCAGTGCTTGCATTTTTTGAAACTTCAGAAGAGGAGGCGATAGACCTGGAGGCTGTTTCGCAATGTAAGCCAAAACCTGTTCCTGATGCTCCGGCTTTAAAAGCGGTTTACCTACTCCCAGAAAAGGGAGCATTCCAGGCCTTCTGGAGCCAGACGATGATGCAGGCTCAGCACCTCCTGCCTTAGGTGCTTTGTGCTTTGGCACTACCAGCAGATGCACCACCACCACCATCAGTACCAGCTGGCCCCCCACACCCACGTCCGCGGCCTCTTCCACCATACTTCCTCATGTTTGTGAAAAAGTACCAAAAATACCAGCATATATATGGTACTGTATCAGAAGCGTACAGCTGTATACGGTGAAGGGGAAAATTCTAAATCTCCGTCTATATTTCGAGAGTAACACACAGACGCTCACAGGCTCAGTATGGATTAAACCAGAATATAAAAAGCCGAAAAAGGGTACTGTTTCATAAGATACTAGGTGTTTATAGTATTAGGGTAATTTTAATCTCCGTATATATTTCCGGAGTAACACACAGACGCTCACAGGCTCAGTATGGATTAGACAAGAATATAAAAAGCAGAAAAAGGGTACTGTATCCCAAGTGTACAGCTGTATACAGTGTTGGGGTAATTTTATATCTCCGTATTTATTTCCAGAGTAACACACAGACGCTCACAGGCTCAGTATGGATTAGACCAGAATATAAAAAGCAGAAAAAGGGTAATGTATCAGAAGCATACAGCTGATTACAGTCTAGGGGTAATTGTAAATCTCTGTATATATTTCCGGATTAACACACAGACGCTCACAGGCTCAGCATGGATTAGACCAGAATATAAAAAGCAGAAAAAGGTTAATGTGTCAGAAGCGTACAGCTGTATATAGTCTAGGGGTAGTTGTAAATCTCCGTATATATTTCCGGAGTAACACACAGACGCTCACAGGCTCAGTATGGATTAGACCAGAATATAAAAAGCAGAAAAAGGGTAATGTATCAGAAACGTACAGCTGTCTACAGTCTAGGGGATAATTGTAAATCTCTTTATATATTTCCGGATTAACACACAGACGCTCACAGGCTCAGTATGGATTAGACCAGAATATAAAAAGCAGAAAAAGGTTAATGTGTCAGAAGCGTACAGCTGTATATAGTCTAGGGGTAGTTGTAAATCTCCGTATATATTTCCGAAGTAACACACAGACGCTCACAGGCTCAGTATGGATTTGACCACAATATAAAAAGCAGAAAAAGTGTACTGTATCACAAGCGTACAGCTGTATACAGTGTTGAGGTAATTTTAAATCTCCGTATATATTTCCGGAGTAACACACAGACGCTCACAGGCTCAGTATGGATTAGACCAGAATATAAAAAGCAGAAAAAGGGTAATGAATCAGAAGCGTACAGCTGTATACAGTCTAGGGGCAATTGTAAATCTCCGTTTATATTTCTGGAGTTAGACACAGATGCTCACAGGCTCGGTATGGATTAGACCGGAATATAAAAAGCAGAAAAAGTGTTCTGTATCACAAGAGTACAGCTGTATACAGTCTAGGGGTAATTGTAAATCTCCGTATATATTTCCGGAGTCACACACAGATAGTCAGCATGTATTTGTCCGTGATACCAGCCGGTACTTGGTGGTGTGTGAGGAGCGTACAGCTTTATATGGTGTGGGAAAAAATGAACGCTAGGTAACTGCAGAAAAAAAGAATAAAAGTATTAGTGCTGTGTAAAAAGCAGTCTGCACAGCAGTGTACACACAGCAATACAGCTAGCAGGCAGCGTATTAACCAGCTCTGCTTCTGCACACAAGAGAATCCTCCCCTGTCACTAACAGGCAGCCTAATAACCAGTGCTGCTGCACACAACAAAATCCTCCCCTGTCACTACACACTAACTGTACAGCATAATTGCTATCAGCACAAGCACAGAATAACTTTTTTTTCCTGCCTAACTCTCTCCCTATTGATAAACAGCATCAGCAACCTCTCCCTATGCTAAGATTGGCAGAAATAAAATGGCGGTCGGCGGTCAGTACTTTTATAGCCACTGTGACGCCACACAAAGCAAGCCAATCACTGCAATGCCCTTCTCTAAGATGGTGGTGGCCGCTGCCCATGTCATCTCGTTGCCCACAGTGTACGTCCTTGCTCATTGGCTGAGAAAAGCACCTGCAAGCATTATGGGAAAACCGACTTTGGCCTCGGGTCGATGACCGCATGGCCGAACTCACACTATGGTCGGGTTTCGCTCGGCGAAACCCGACTTTGGCAAAAGTCGGCGATTTTTGAATCTGACCGACTTGTTTCGCTCAACTCTACTCTTAATCTTTTTCAGAATAAAAGCGATTCTGTCAGGTTTTTTCCATTGTTTTTTAATTAGTGAAGCTATGCTCTTGTGGACAGGAAAGCATCTAGGCTTTTCACCTCCATCCCTCAGAACATCAGATCCTGTACGGATCTTGGTTCTCAAATTTTTCCCACTTTCATAGTTTCTCTGACTGCTTTCACTAGTTTCCCCTTGTCCTCTGGTGGGAAGCAAGATGGATTCTCACCGCTGTCAGTTGAAGATGATGATGATGACGTGTCTCTATAATAGCCCTCCAATTCTCCATCTTCTATCTACTCTTCTGAGCTAGAATTTGCACTATCTTCTCTAGTTGAGGGTCCGGCCATAATCCCTTTTAGAGACTTCTGAATTTCTACCCTAATCATGTCATCTGTAATACTATCCAGGAGGGAAGGAAATTTTTCTGTCAGGGTTTTCTCGATGCACTCTTTACTTAGACTTTTTGTGTAGGTGGCCCCTAATCTATTCCTACATAAATCACATTACATGTGCTTAGTTTTGGAGTGTTCTTTTCTACTCCTGTCCTATACCACATACAGATAAAAGAAAAAATACTGGCATTTAGAAAGGTTTCTCTTAGGGATTCACAGAGGGGCAGCCTCTGTAGGTTCTCCAGGTTGGTTGATGTCCTCCATCTGGAATACCTCCCGCAGAATGGTTCAGAGGTGGGGGGAGGTTTTTATCCTGTAGCCCCTGGCTTGACCAGGGGTACGGATTAGATTCCTCGATCCTGTTTTAATTCTGCTGCTGGAGATGCACTATGCTATTTCTGGCCGTGACCCCAGAAGACGCCCAGCTCTATTCTGGGGACACACTGTGCCAACCAGGCTATGCCCACAGAAAGCATCGCCCGCTACGTAGCCTCCAAGTGATGCATCACGCCACCAAATGTAACATTGGCCACTAGGTTCTAGGGAAGCACTGTACCATACTAGGCTGTGCTCCCAGAACTGACGAAAGTGCCCTTCCACTGGCTCCCAGGAGTGCACTGTGCCGGGTCTAGCCGATTTCCTGGGAAGATGTCATGAAGGACGGCTTCAGTACCTGCTAGGGACACCGCCGCTCTGAAATCAAGCAATCTTCACTCCACTGGCAGAACCGGGGAACCATAGGGTGTCCATTAAGGACAGTAAAAAACTGAAGCATGCTAGAGCGCTCAGCCTTTTAAAGATATAGGGTTTCCTGTCCTTGGGGTGGATCCTCTCTCTCCAATAGTGCTGTGGGGAATGGGAAAAATAGGATGGCTTCTTCAAATGGAAAATGATCCTAAACAGACAAATCAAAATCCACAAAAGACAACCTCAAAAGGCAGGCACAAGCTGAAGGTTTTACAATGGCGCTCACAGTCCCCTGATCTGAACATCATTGAAAATCTGTGGCTAGACCTCAAAACAGCAGTGCATGCTAGATGACTTGGGAATCTTACAAAACTGGAAGAATTTTCCAAGGCAGAAATGATGAAAATTCCTCAAACAAAAATTGTAAAAACTCTTGTCTGGCTAAATAAAGAGTTTCCAAACTGTGATACTTGCATGGTTAATACATAGTAGTGGCCCCTTTTGAAATGTGCCCAAATGTGTAATCTGTAACTTCATGCCTGCCTTTTAGAGATTATTTCTTCTTCAACTTGTTAAACTGCTTACAATAACAGCAATTTTTACCGGCGGGGCCCAAACTGTTTCATGTTACTGCAGTAGAATTAGCCTTGTTTATTGGTACTTGTAAAGTAGTATTATTTGCCAATTGCATGACTTTCCTGTCTGTAATATTTACACTCTTTTCTTTTTCTTTTTGAGAGAGAGGATGAACATATACAGTATATTTACATACCGTAACAGAGCCACAAGGACTCGCACAACAGAGCTACAATTTGGTGGCTAAAGGGGGGCCCAGGTCCAAAAGTTGCCTTGGGCCAAAAGTACCCTAGATACATCCCTGTATGCATGTACTGCTGTATGGCACCATCACTTTTAGGGAATGTAAGCAGGCTGTACCATAAAAGTAAAGGGGCCCTAAGGTAAAGATTATAAAGAAGACCCTAGAGGTGCTGAATAACACTAATATTATTATTATTATTATTATTATTATTATTATTATTATAATAATATTTATTTATATAGCGCCATTGATTCCATGGTGCTGTACATGAATAATACAGCCTTAACTGCTTGTGACATTAAACTTGGTGCTCGTATGCAACTATCTCGTTGTCACGAGCCTTAGGCTAAATTGCCCCATTCTTTTTTGCCGTCATGATAGGACATGTGAAGATAAGTTGCAAAATAGAAAAATCCAACATCCGCAGGAAATGAGGCAAGTATATTAAAACATTATTTTATTAGCAACATAGTTAAAAAAATGGACAAATTCAAAATTCAAAACAAAGAGAATAAAAGGACACGGGTACATGCAGGGTTCCGAGCCTGGTTTTCGGGACCTCATCCATGAGCAAAATCGCAACAATTACAATATTAAATTAATGTATAAATTCGCGTCTAGGGAGATTGACTTCCTGGACAATAAAATCGTGGTTGATGTTCTGGGTGTATTCAGACAGATGTGTTCTGCAAGGACACTTCAGTTAATTCATTACTTCATGCCACATCAGCACACACATCCTCAACCATTAAAGCAGTGCCTATTGGGCAATTTTTAAGGATGAAGAGAATTTGCTCATTGGATGAGGTTTTTGAGGATCAGGCTCGGGACCTCTCCAGGAGGTTCCAGGATTGGGGGTACAGTAACAGAAAGATCCGGAAAGGTTATCTTCGAGCTAGGAAGGAACCACGGGAGATCTTCTCTGTCGAGCGCCGCCTGTGACTGCAGAAGATCTGCCACTGAGATTTATCTCAACATTTAATAACCAATGGAATTGCATGTGGCGGATTTTGCAGAAGCATTGGGCGGTGCTCAAGACAGAACCTACTCTCAAAAAATTAATACCTGAGTGCCCCTTATTAACAGCAAGAAGAGGGAGAAACCTTAAGGACTTCTTGGTTAGGAGCCCCTATGTGGCTGACTCCCCAAATATTTTTGGGGCACCCAAGCAGAAATGGGGTTGTTACCCATGTGGATCTTGTTTGGCATGCCAGAATATTGATCGGGCTATATCATTTACAACATTTGATGGAGGTAGGGAATACCGGATTACTAGTTACATCACTTGCAGCAACACTTATTTGGTGTATTACGCCATCTGTCCCTGTAATTTAATCTATGTGGGCCTCGCATCAGGTGAACTGAGGATTCGAATGAGGGAGCATGTGAGGGACATTGTGGCCACAAGAAATAGTGATGACATCTCAGAGCTAAAGATGATCCTGAGACATTTCAAACTGCGCCACGATTGCAACCCAACCGGACTGCGGGTACGCGGTATAGATAGGGTACATTGTGGGATACGAGGTGGAGACCTTAAACGTACACTAGCACAGCTGGAATGTCGCTGGATCGCTACTTTAGGCACAATGTCTCCAGATGGGTTAAATGAGAAATTATCTTTTGTTCCCTTTCTATGAATAGATTTTTCCTTTGCCAACCGTCAATTCGTTTTCTTTGTTTTTAATACTGTATGTGCTGCTTTCTTATGTATATTTTTTTATTTTATTGTCCTATCAACAGAGACATTTGGGAGAGGGTTTTGTATCCATCACTGATGCGATTTGTGCCAGCTATATGAAATGAAGTTGGATATGGAAATTTATCAGTATGATGATTATGGATTCCTGTGAGGACCAGTTGTAATATTAAACAACAGTGACGCCATGTGGATTTTCTTCCATCTGTGAAGATTCTTCTTCTTAATGTATTTGGCTAATTTATGTGCCCTCTATATTTATATTTGCATTTTTTGTATTTTCTTCCCTCCTCTCCCTGCTTGCTCTATATTATATCATCTGTTTGATATGACTTTTAATACTTTTCCATCTTGAGTGTTACCGGAATGCCGTATTTCTGTTACATATACCTAAATGTGTCCATCACTTTCTGTAATCATAGTAGTTTCTTACCACAATTTGCTTTGCCTGGTGTCCACCGCTGAGTGCGCATGCGCTGTGATCCCTATGGTTTGTGTGCATCCCAGAAGGCATCCGTGAAGCTTCCTTGCGGGTCAGTGACATCACAGGAACTTTTCCTTTGACCCGCACCGGAAACTGGATAGCCGAATGTGACACACAGCGCCCACGGTTTCACTGCGCATGTGCCCGCTGTTAGGGTCTGCGGAACGCACCTAATAGATGTAGTAGAGAGGTGCGTTCGCAGCCCGGGGTCCACCGTACAGGCGAAGCCCGTTGCTAGAAAAATGGCGAAAGTAGCGAACTCTGTTATCCCGCAGAGTCGATAAAATAAATGCCGTAGTGCGCTGTGGCAGTTAGTGCGAACTCTGTTAATCTCCAGAGCCGCTAATGGGAATGCCACAGCTCTAAATGGCGATAAGTGCGAACTCACTTAGCTTCAGTGAGCAGCAAAGTAAAATGCTAGGGTGCTGAACCAGCGTTATAAAGCGAACCCTGTTGCGTCACAGAGCCGCTGAGAAAAAGACTGTGTCCTGTTAGACTCACAGGGAACACAGATGACTGCTAAGCGGATTGCAGTCTGAGGTCATGCATTCAGAACACAAGCAACAATCTCCTCACCGGAGTAGCCGGTATTCTAATGGCGTTTTCAGCCGAGTCCTGAACACGTGCATACAATCTCATCACCGGAGGTGCCGGTATTCTAGGGGCTTATTTCAGCCAGACCTAACCACATGCATACATGACCTCACTGGCGCAAGCACGTAACAGATTTGATACTAGCGCATGGCGGCACAGCCATGCCACCCTTATATAGTAACAGCTACAGGACCTGCCAGAAAAAGGACCAATGAGAAACTGTTCCAAAACTCATGTAGTTTCAGGACCTTCCTGGCGGACCAATAGGAGCTGCTGCAGTACCTGAACATGTGACCCCTGATCTCCAATGAGAGATCTTACCCTTGGCATGCTCAGAAGGGGAAACGCAGGACTTCGTCCTAAAGATGTTTGCTCCAGCACTGGCTATAATAGAAGATCCAGGAGGGGCAGCAGCAAGTCTCTGCACAGTATTGGAATGGGCAAGACGCTGGGACTGACGTCTCTGCTGAGCAGGCTCCACTGCGGCCGGAGACGGATGGGGGACCGCAGCGGGAATGGCTCGAGATTCCCCTTGTGCAGCTTTGGGAACTCAAACCCTAACACCCGCTACTTAACGTTGGCACTTGCTAAGCCCTATATAAACTGGGCATGTTTTGGTGGTCCACATCGCCCCCTGAAGAAGCCCGCAAATGCGAAATGCTCGTCGGGGCTACCGGTGCACGGTGTGACACGTTCCACACTCCCCCACATGGATAAGAACTAAGGTCGCATATTCTTTTGCACTATGTCTGGCACTTTAATGAACTGAACGGGTGGACATGGTTCCTTCTTCCTTCTCATAGTTTGAGCATTAATCCGTTATTTGTAGATAATTTAGCAATTCATCAATTTATTATATTCATGTCCCTTCATGGAGCATTCGGAATGTGTAAGGTTCCTCCTGTGCACTTATTTTTTGTATCCTCCCTACCCCTTTTACTCTTCCTGACTTTGTGATTTTGAGTCTTAGTACCGTGTTTCATATATGTGAGCCAATAAAATTTATATTTGATATTTTGATACTTTTTTGTCTCACTTGGACTTATTATGGAGTACATGGCTCCATTTATTTGTAGGCTTGTGTTGTATTCGGGAGCTACTCTACCTGCTATTTGCATATTTTAGTGGTATTTTTTGGCACCGGATACGTCAGTGGCTGTTAACTATATATGTGTTTTGAGCATATTAAAACAGGTCAGGACTAAGAGCAATTATGTTCAAAACATCTAGACCAGTGTCCTTTTATTCTCTTTCTATGTTTTGATTTATAATTTTTTCCTGTTTTAAATAAGTTGCTAATAAAATAATGTTTTAATATTCTTACTTCCTTTCCTGCGGATGCTGGATTTTTCCATTTTGCAGCTACACGTATCTATGTAGCAAGGGCGGCTGGGGTGGTAGTCCTGACCGAGCTCACCCACAAAACATAGTTTGAAGACACCCTGGCCCCTTGCACATACAATAAAGGACTGACACAGCTTTTCCCCCACGGGAACCTTATCTTCCTGTGGTCACAGTGGTCCCGGCAATTAGAATTCAAGAATGCAGCTGTAGTCAAACAGAAAATAACTTTTAATAAACAGTGATGAGATAAATGAAAATACAACAGTGGCTTCCTGCTCTCTCCCTGACACTCTCCACGGCCGCACCCACAATAGCTGCAGTAGCCGAAGTTCTCAGTAGTCCACTCGCTCGGTTCTAGACGCTTAAAGTCCCTTCAGTGGGGGCCCTCCCGAAGTCCTGGGCCCATGTTTTGGAAATTAAGTTGTTGTTTCCTTAACTCCTTGAATCCTTAATTCCTTGAATCCAGGGCAACAGATCTCTTCCCTTCGGGGAGTCTGGCAATGCCCTGTCTGTCAGTATACATCCACTCTGGGCTAACGTGCCCGGGCTTCTGACTGGGAGCAGCAGCTTCTTCTTCTCTCCGCTGCTGGCCCAGCCCACATTTTAACCCATTGCTATCCCTGTCTCTAACGTAAGCACAGACATAGCAGGTACATTACATGTTAATACACATAAAAACATTGCAAACACAGCATAATACAGTAATACATAGCATAGAAAGCATAACATATATTACATTAACAGTAAGCATACATAACAAACATATTTATATAAAGTGCACGGGGATCAAACAACAAAAAAAAGGAAGGAAGCTACTGAGGGTACCTGCCAACTCCTTACACTCCCCCCTCCTTAAACATAGACGTCCCCGGCTATGGCAACCTTTGTAAAACATACATCAGAGTCCCAGTCTCTCTGTATATGGGTCCATAAAGCGTATAATAACAGTTTCATTGTTCACATAGTTCAACATGGACCGGTTGGCCCCTTAGCACTGATGGGCCCTACTTAGAACCGGCAGCTTCCTTTTCTCTTTCTGTTCAGCGGACCATGGACCCTTTAATGGTGGTGGACTACATTTTAAACATGGGGCTAGGCCAAGGGTCAAAGTGGGGGCAAAGTTCAGGGACACACAGTCCAGCAGAGGGATCCAGAGTTCACCATCATTAACCCCTTATGGTTTTGGTCATGTGATCCAGCAAGGGAGGCACCAATGGGTGCAAATTAACTGGAAGGAGGGGAAAACAAACAAGGATGGCCGTTAATGGGTGGCCACGTCAGATGCCAATGTCCTCAGGTGCCATGTAGGTATCATGCTCCTGTCAGCGCCAGCGAACTGCCACGGCTGAGCAGGGTGACTCACCCACACTGTGGAAGGGCCCGGGGTAAAATGCCGCAGGGGAGGCTCAGGCAGAGGGGACCTGAACAGCGTGGTGAGAGGGGACACTGAAGATAGCAGTAAGTAAAAGGACCTGCGATCATGTGACCACAGGGGGCGGGGCTTAGTGTCCTGCTGCTAGAGATGAATGCAGGACTTTACAGGGACCCTGGATTAATAAAGAGGGAAACTCAGGTCAGACAGACGAGGTTCATACACAGAGAGGACGGCGCAGTACAGAAGGGGCGAGCAGAGAATAGTCACAACATAAGCCAGGAGTCATACACGGAGATAGCAATGCAGTACAGGAGGGATAAGCAGAGAGTTGTCAGGACAAAGGCCAGGGGTCATACACAAGATAGCAACGCAGTACAGGAGGGGCAGGCAGAACTCGTAATGGGAACAGAACCAAGTCAAAACCAAGCAAGCATAAAGTAGCACAAGCACAAAGCACAGGGTCACACACACTCGGCCAAGGGTCAAAGTATAAGCGACAGGGAATGGCTCCACAATGAGGCTATAAGAAGCCTCCCAAAATCCCAAAATGAGGCCGTCCAGATTAACCTCTGAACTACCAAATCCCACAAACAAAGCAGCTCATGACAGTACCCCCCTCTCAACGGGGGGCCTCCGGACCCCCAGGCTTCCCAGGATGCCGGGCATGGAACGCACGAACCAGACGGTCAGCGTGTACTGATCTGGCTGGTACCCATGACCGCTCCTCCGGACCATACCCCCTCCAATGTACCAAATATTGCAAAGACCCCCGAACCCGCCTGGAATCCACAATATGTTGTACCTCAAACTCCATATGTCCCTCAACCAAGACTGGAGGAGGAGCAGTTTCAGTCTCCTCCCTCACCGCACCCAAGGGTTTAAGTAAAGACCTATGAAAAACATTATGGAGTTTTAAGGAGGAAGGAAGACGGAGGCGGTAGGTTACTGGGTTCACTACTTCAATGACCTCATAGGGACCAATAAATTTAGGCCCCAGTTTAGCGGAGGGCAATCGAAGATTTATATTTTGTGTAGACAGCCACACCTTATCCCCACAAAGCAGCGTCTGAGCAGAGTCCCTTTTTCTATCCGCAAAACATTTATATTTCTCCTGAGTAGTGTTGAGCGATACGATACTGCAAGTATCGGGTATCGGCAGATATTAGCTCTATCGGCCTTTCGATAATTAGTTTAGATATTTTCCATATATCGTATACCGGAATCGGAAGTTCCCATAATTCTTTGAGAGGCAATGTGATTTTAGTCAGCCAATGAGGAATCCTAAGAAGTGTGGGCACATCCTGTACTGCTGCGGTCATGTTAACTAATGGCATGGCTGTGATTGGATGCTGAAATGATGTCAGAATGCACTATAAAAGGCGCCGCCGCCATTTTAGCGTCACTGTGCTGTGAATTCAGTAAGGGACAGAACGCTGCTGTGCTGACTCTGAGGGACAGTTAGAGATTGCGATTTAGTGTACTGTGCTGTAGGCAGGCTAGCACCAACCGCTGTGTAAAGCTTCCTTTTGCCTGCAGTGTTGTTTTAACAGCTCTGCAAGGTGTGTGTGAGTGCAGGTGACGCTGCAGTTTGCTCTGCATGCAACGCTGTCTGTAGGCATCTGCACGTGTCACTCACAGACTCTTTTTTTTTTCTTCAGTGTAATTCTTGCAGCTCCATGCAATTTAACTATTAGTGTGACGCGCTTCCATCCGTATCCAATACATTGGTTGCAAACACTATAGAAGTAGACAAAGGAGTAGCCTTACACAGATTGTGAACAGTTGTGTTTCAGTGTTCACTTCAGTCTGTGTTTTTTATTTTTTGAGTGCACATCACGCTCCAGTTACTTGTTCAAGCACTGCTGCTTGTACTCTGCTGAGCGTGTCTCAGTGCCTCATCCTTTTCATTTATCTCCAATTGGTTCTGCTCCATTCCATTTAAAATATAATCTATTAGTGTGACGCGCTTCCATCCGTATCCAATACATTGGTTGCAAACACTATAGAAGTAGACAAAGGAGTAGCCTTTCACAGATTGTGAACAGTTGTGTTTCAGTGTTCACTTCAGTCTGTGTTTTTTATTTTTTGAGTGCACATCACGCTCCAGTTACTTGTTCAAGCACTGCTGCTTGTACTCTGCTGAGCGTGTCTCAGTGCCTCATCCTTTTCATTTATCTCCAATTGGTTCTGCTCCATTCCATTTAAAATATAATCTATTAGTGTGACGCGCTTCCATCCGTATCCAATACATTGATTGCAAACACTATAGAAGTAGACAAAGGAGTAGCCTTTCACAGATTGTGAACAGTTGTGTTTCAGTGTTCACTTCAGTCTGTGTTTTTTATTTTTTGAGTGCACATCACGCTCCAGTTACTTGTTCAAGCACTGCTGCTTGTACTCTGCTGAGCGTGTCTCAGTGCCTCATCCTTTTCATTTATCTCCAATTGGTTCTGCTCCATTCCATTTAAAATATAATCTATTAGTGTGACGCGCTTCCATCCGTATCCAATACATTGGTTGCAAACACTATAGAAGTAGACAAAGGAGTAGCCTTTCACAGATTGTGAACAGTTGTGTTTCAGTGTTCACTTCAGTCTGTGTTTTTTATTTTTTGAGTGCACATCACGCTCCAGTTACTTGTTCAAGCACTGCTGCTTGTACTCTGCTGAGCGTGTCTCAGTGCCTCATCCTTTTCATTTATCTCCAATTGGTTCTGCTCCATTCCATTTAAAATATAATCTATTAGTGTGACGCGCTTCCATCCGTATCCAATACATTGGTTGCAAACACTATAGAAGTAGACAAAGGAGTAGCCTTTCACAGATTGTGAACAGTTGTGTTTCAGTGTTCACTTCAGTCTGTGTTTTTTATTTTTTGAGTGCACATCACGCTCCAGTTACTTGTTCAAGCACTGCTGCTTGTACTCTGCTGAGCGTGTCTCAGTGCCTCATCCTTTTCATTTATCTCCAATTGGTTCTGCTCCATTCCATTTAAAATATAATCTATTAGTGTGACGCGCTTCCATCCGTATCCAATACATTGGTTGCAAACACTATAGAAGTAGACAAAGGAGTAGCCTTTCACAGATTGTGAACAGTTGTGTTTCAGTGTTCACTTCAGTCTCTGCGTAATAACCACACTTAGGCCTTATAACTTTTCTGACTTTCTTTATCAATCTACCAAGATGAAGAAGTCAGTGAGTAAGGCACGTGGTCGTGGCCGTGGAGTTTCAGCAGGGAGAGGACGTGGGGATTCTGTGGCTGCTGCCGCCCTCAGTGACACAGCATCCACCAGTTTTACCCATGAGCGTTCCTTTATGCGCACTTTGGTAGGAGCTCGGCGTGCCCCCCTGCTGCGGGAAGAACAAATTGAAGCCGTTGTTGGTTGGATGGCAGCCAATGCATCGACTTCAATTCCTTCCACCTCCTCTCAGGAACACAACACTGTTGAGCAACCATCTGTCTGTTCACCGCCTGTCAAATTGCCCAGGCAGTCAGAGAGTTCTGTACAGGAGCCAGCTGAGTCTCTGCTTCTGTTCTCAGAATCTGTTGGCTCGCAAACACGGGCACAGGCAAGCAGCATTCTGCAATTTGAAGAAGAGGGAGTATGCAGTGATGCGCAACAGCTGTGTCTCTCTCAATCTGAAGAGGCAGGTGAGCCAGTGCCGATGGACAGCACACCGCAGAACGCATGTTATGATGATGATGAGACTCAGGTGCCAGGTTTTGTGGAGCATGGTGCTGCCCAGACCATCCAACAGCAGCAGGTGTTGGAAGAGGGTAGTGGAGATGATGAAGTCCGAGACCCAACATGGCGTGAGCAACAGGAAGGTGGTGGGAGCAGCTCTGAGGAAGAGATTGTCCCAACGGTACAAAGAGGAGGGAGAGGTAGGCTGCAGACATGCTTGCCTGTAGCCTCCAGTTTGGCACCTGTTGGGAGCAGTTCTCTTAGAAATGTCAAAATTGGCGCTCCCATGACTTGCACTGCGTGGTCCTTTTTTGACAGACTGGTAGATGATATTTGCTATGTTCAATGCAAGCTGTGTAAGCAAAAAGTTAAAAGAGGTAAAAATATCAGTAACCTGAATACCACAAATATGTGGAAACATGTACGGACAAAGCACGTAGCTGAGTTACAAAGACACACTGGAGATGTAGGCCAACCTACAGCAGCACCTACATCTTCAGGTCGTGTTCGAGCCTCTACTGTCACGCTGTCTAATGATATGTATACAATGTCAGTAAACTATTAATACAGGAACAACACTCTATACAACAACTAGTATAGCAACATCAGCATGTAAGTATAGAATAGATTTACCTGACACGATATCTGCTGAACTCAGGGTTAATCTTGAGGACTTGATGAGCTGAAACAGGAAAGAGGTGGACCGGGATCTAACCTGACCCTAAACTGGGGTCCTAACTAATCCCTCACCTTGGAGGTACTGATAATGGTTCAGAGGTCCAAGTCTCCAACCTAACCCTGTCTCCTATCAGACCCTGAACCCTGTAATCAGTCCTAAGAAGGATCCTGACTACCACCAAAGGGATATGGGCTGATCTTAGCTAAATACACAGATTAGACATATAAGACAGACAGGATAACACTCGCTTGCATACACACTCAAACACCAAAGGAACATAAATGGTCTGGGAAATAAACTCTAACCAAGTTGAGCTTAGAACAACTAAGGAGCTCACAACTAAAGTCTATACAGATTCATTCCTATCTGTGGTCTGCATGAAGGTTTCACTGGCAACTCCCCAAGCAGACAACCAGGAATTTAAAGGAAACCAATCAACAAATAATCAATTGCAGCCGGGAGAAACTGCACCCAGTCCCAGCACCGAGCACAGACAGAATTAACTCCCTAGCTGCCAAACACAAAGAAACAGCAGCTCAGCTGTGAGAAGTCAAAATGTGCAACCGCGACGATCTTCGTGGCAATGCACACATGACATCTACCTCCAGCTCACACACACCTGGTTCGGCTTCCTCACAGGATCTCCATGGAAGAACCTCGGTCACTGTTGTCCATAGACAAACTGTTATTCCACCCACAGCAGCAAGTTCACAGTCATCGTCACACTCCCAGAACAAAAAACAGCCATCGGTACCACAGGCATGGGATAAAAGACGGCCATACTCGGCAAACCATCCACGAGCACAGGCTCTGAATGCTGGCATTGCAAAACTCCTGTCCCTTGAAATGCTGTCATTCAGGCTGGTGGAGACTGACAGTTTCAGGAACTTTATGGCATTGGCAGTCCCACAATATAATGTGCCAAGCCGATATTATTTCAGCAGGCAAGCTGTCCCTGCTCTGCAAAAACATGTCGAGGGAAACATTAAACATGCGCTACTAAACGCCGTCAGTAGCAGGGTCCACCTGACCACCGATGCGTGGACCAGTACCCATGGCCAGAGACGATACCTTTCCCTCACTGCCCATTGGGTCAATGTTGTGGAGCCGGGTACAAATCTTGCCAGTGGCGCTGTACGTGTTCTGCCAACTCCAAGGATTGCAGGAATCCAGTCTGTACACATTGATTCCTCCTACTCCAGTTCCTCAGAATCATCGCTGCACGAGCCGTCACGGTATACCTCCACATGAACCCGTGAACGCTTACCTGTTGCGACCGATATGAGCACAGCCGTGGCCAAACGTCAACAGGCCGTCCTGAAATTAATTTCCATGGGGAATCGAAGCCACACAGCGCAGGAGTTCTGGGATGCCATCAAGCAGGAGAGCGACGTGTGTTTTTTGTCAGCTAATCTCCAGCCAGGCTTGGTAGTGTGTGACAATGGCCGAAATCTGGTGGCAGCTCTGGGCCTTGGCAACCTCACTCACATACCATGTCTGGCACATGTGCTCAACTTGGTCGTGCAGAGTTTTTTGAGGGACTATCCGGATCTTGATGCACTGCTGCACAAGGTCCGCCTAGAGTGCGCTCACTTGCGACGTTCCAGCATGGCCAGATCGCGCATTGCAGCTCTGCAAGTCAGATTTCGCCTTCCTGAACATCGCATCATATGTGACGTACCCACCAGGTGGAATTCCACGTTACATATGTTGGAGCGGTTGTGTGAGCAGCAGCCAGCAGTAATGGAGTATCAGCTGCAACAGGCGCAATCAACTCGCAATTTGCGCCGGTCACACTTCACCACTACTGAGTGGGCCTCTATGAAGGACATCTGCGACGTTTTGCATGCGTTTGATGTCTCAACGCGGATGGCGAGTGCAGATGATGCACTAGTCAGCATGACTGTCCCCCTTATCTGCCTGCTTCAGAAATCACTGAAAGCACTAAAGGAAGAGGTTTTGGAAGAGGTGGAGGATGAGGAGTCACAAATTCAATTATCTTCAGGACAGTCAGCGCAACGTGGTTCCTCACAAAGGGCTGGGCAGGGCTCACTTTGTGAGGAGGATGAGGAGGAGGAGGAGTCAATGGAGGAGGAAGAAATCCCTACAGAGGGAGGTACACAACGCTCTAGTCAGTATGTAGAGCGAGGGTGGGGTGATGCAGAGGAGGCAGAGATGACGCCTCTTCCAGAGGACAGCCTTTGTTGGCCAGCTGGGAGTCTGCAGCACATGGTTGATTTCATGCTTCAGTGCCTGAGAAACGACCGCCGCATCGCCCACATTCTCACCACGTCAGATTATTGGGTGTACACCCTCCTAGACCCTCGCTACCGGGACAACTTACACACCCTCATCACACCGGTGAACCGGGACCGTAAAATGCAGGAGTACCAAGACACACTGGTGCAATCCATACTGTTGTACATTCCAGCCGAGAGAGCTGGCTGCTGCTACTGCTTTACAAAGCAGCTCTGTGCGTCGAGGCAGTGTAGACACCTCTACAACAAGAGGGAGCAGAAGCAGCTCCTCTGCACAGGGCAAGAGCTGTATATTACAAATGTGGCAAAGTTTTGTGACAGCGCCAGCAAGGTCTACACCATCCGAGACGGCTCCAGTCACCAGGAAGAAACGTTTCCGTAAGATGGTGACAGACTACTTGTCTTTCCCTCTAAGTGTACTCCCAGATGCCTCTTCCCCTTTCAAATTTTGGGTCTCTAAGTTGGATACATGGCCAGAGCTTAGCCAGTATGCATTGGAGGTGCTGGCTTGCCCTGCTGCCAGTGTATTATCTGAGCTGTCTTTAGTGCTGCAGGTGGTGTAGTAACAGACCGTCGCATGCGACTATCCTCAGAGAATGTAGACCGGCTTACTTTTCTGAAAATGAACAAGGCATGGATCTCACCTGAATTTGCCTGTCCGTTTTCAGATTAAATAACTGTTTGGCAACGTTTTCCATGTCTCCTGTTATGTTCATCTTTCTACCACCTGAACTCTACTCCCTGGGCTACAACACCGCCATTTGTTGCTCGTAAGTAATTGGCAGGGGTACTGACTCATGGCCAGCCTGGTTACAGCACGACAGCTGTTTCCTGGCAGTGTGAACGTCAATTATCCTCCAATAAGTTGTGCTGTCGTGTTGCATTCGGGTTAGCCGACTCTATGGTGCCTGCAGTTTAGGTGATTCCTATGTGTGCTGTGGGATATGTAAATAAAGGCGGTTTCCATTGTCACAATAGGACAAGCACCCACTGTAGGACTGTGTGATTCGGTAACTGCGGACGGCTTGCGTCCTGTCAACTTACATTTTCATGGTGCGTTCTTCTACCCGTCCGGGTCCAGTACCGTCAACTGGTTCTCCCCAGTGCCTTTGGCCTAGGTGCCTCCATCTCCGTATCCGAGTTCCACCAACGTCTGCTGGTCCTTGGTAGTGCTTTGGAGCACAGGTACCTCCTGCTTAGTAACCGTGTCACAGTAACGTCAGCTGGTACTCGGTTGTGACATTGCCTCTTTTCCTTCTGCTACCCGTCCGGGGTCCAGTACCGTCAACTGGTTCTCCCCAGTGCCTTTGGCCTAGGTGCCTCCATCTCCGTATCTGAGTTCCACCAACGTCTGCTGGTCCTTGGTAGTGCTTTGGAGCACAGGTACCTCCTGCTTAGTAACCGTGTCACAGTAACGTCAGCTGGTACTCGGTTGTGACATTGCCTCTTTTCCTTCTGCTACCCGTCCGGGGTCCAGTACCGTCAACTGGTTCTCCCCAGTGCCTTTGGCCTAGGTGCCTCCATCTCCGTATCCGAGTTCCACCAACGTCTGCTGGTCCTTGGTAGTGCTTTGGAGCACAGGTACCTCCTGCTTAGTAACCGTGTCACAGTAATGTCAGCTGGTACTCGGTTGTGACATTACCTCTTTTCCTTCTGCTACCCGTCCGGGGTCCAGTACCGTCAATTGGTTCTCCCCAGTGCCTTTGGCCTAGGTGCCTCCATCTCCGTATCCGAGTTCCACCAACATCTGCTGGTCCTTGGTAGTGCTTTGGAGCACAGGTACCTCCTGCTTAGTAACCGTGTCACAGTAACGTCAGCGGGTACTCGGTTGTGACATTGCCTCTTTTCCTTCTGCTACCCGTCCGGGGTCCAGTACCGTCAACTGGTTCTCCCCAGTGCCTTTGGCCTAGGTGCCTCCATCTCCGTATCCGAGTTCCACCAACGTCTGCTGGTCCTTGGTAGTGCTTTGGAGCACAGGTACCTCCTGCTTAGTAACCGTGTCACAGTAACGTCAGCTGGTACTCGGTTGTGACATTGCCTCTTTTCCTTCTGCTACCCGTCCGGGGTCCAGTACCGTCAACTGGTTCTCCCCAGTGCCTTTGGCCTAGGTGCCTCCATCTCCGTATCCGAGTTCCACCAACGTCTGCTGGTCCTTGGTAGTGCTTTGGAGCACAGGTACCTCCTACTTAGTAACCGTGTCACAGTAACGTCAGCTGGTACTCGGTTGTGACATTGCCTCTTTTCCTTCTGCTACCCGTCCGGGTTCCAGCACAGTCAGCTGGTCCTCGTTACTTCCATTGTCTCTTGCTCCATCTGATACCCGTCAGGGTTCCAGTAACGTCAGCTGTTTCTCGGAAATTAGACGACCTTAAAGACCACCCAGAAGAAGATGACGACAACAAGGACGACGAGCATGAAGCCAACCAGCCTGAACACCATCACAAAGAAAAAATAAAAGATTACCCAGAAGAAGATCACCAACAGGACAAAGAAGGTTAAGACAAACTACAAGATACAGAACAAGAGACAGAAGAACAATAAGCAGAAGATCAAAAAGCTGAAGAACATGAAGTATAAGACCAAAATGAAGAGCAAAATATATGCTCTAAATTCTAAGCAGAAGAAGACTAAGCAGTGTATGGGGGTGAGTCCGTTCCTCCTCGTGGTGCCCCTGGAAAATGCCTGCTGCTGCAGGCTAAACTGAACACGGACAAATACTGTTGTAATTTAAATCTTTTGTGACAGCAAGAACGGAAGGATGAACAAGTCATACTTTTACAGATTACAAGTACAGGAATCTCTGTCACAAATAAGGATATGATGAAGAAGATGAAGAGGAATTAGATGAAGAATTTGAATATGAAGAAGATTAATTAGTTTAATAATAACAATATGAGTAATGTAAACAAAAACATGAATAGCAAGAAGTTTAAGAAGAAGATTAAGAAGGTGAAGATGAAGAATAATTTGATGAGAAAGATGATGCTGCTGCTGAAGATTATGAAGGAGAAAGTGTGGCACTGGCAAAAGTTAAAAAGGTGAAGAGCATGGAAGTTGTGAAACATACATATTTGCCAAAATAGAAAAAAGGTTAACAACATTGTCAAATTGTTAGTCAATCCAAACGTATTTCCAAAAAAATATATATTAATGCTATTCCAATGCATTGGGTTAAACATGTATGCCTTTATTGTCTCCTCAACCTCCCCCAATACATTCTACATTAGTCTTTGTTGTTTTCCTTCATGTACAATTAACCAACAAGGCAAGAATGTTTTTTTTTAATGTCGATATTTGGTTCCCATAGACTTACATGGGACTTCCGGTATCGGAATCGGATATCGACGATATTTAGTGATATCGGCGATACCATTCCGATCCGATATTTTTAGATATCGAGCAGTATCGCTCAACACTACTCCTGAGCCTTAGAAATATTTAAACGAACCTTTGTCCAAAGATCCTTAAGACGATTGACCCCATCCTCAGCCCCCGGACAACCAGAATCTATTCGAGAAAATTTGCCAAAATGAAGGTTCATCCCATAATTAATCAAAAATGGTGACCTACCGGTAGATTGGTTTACCCGGTTATTGAAGGCGAATTCTGCTAATGGTAAGGCATCAGACCAGTCGCTTTGCAGGGTAGAAGTCAAGCACCGAAGAATCTGTTCAAGCGACTGGTTGGTGCGCTCCGTTTGTCCGTTGGT
Source organism: Oophaga sylvatica (assembly GCA_033576555.1). Lineage (NCBI taxonomy): Eukaryota > Metazoa > Chordata > Amphibia > Anura > Dendrobatidae > Oophaga > Oophaga sylvatica. Next base: position 29,109 of record JARQOD010006277.1, read on the forward strand.
TTCAGGGTGATACGCTGAGGAAAAAGACAGATATCCCCAGTTTTTTGCAGAAGGCCCGCCAGAATTTAGACACAAACTGAGTCCCTCTGTCTGACACAATATTAGTGGGAACCCCATGTAAGCGTACCACCTGGGACATGAAATGCCTAGAGAGCGTCTCTGCTGAGGGTAAACTTGTCATGGGTACAAAATGTGCCAACTTTGAAAACCTGTCCACCACTACCCAAATTACAGTATTACCACGAGATGATGGAAGATTGGTAATGAAGTCCATGGACAAGTGAGTCCATGGCCTTCCTGGGACTGGCAAAGGCACCAATTCCCCGGCCGGCCGGCAACTAGAGGTCTTGGAACGGGCACATATACCACATGCTGCGACATGTTTCTTGATATCTGAAGTCATTAAAGGCCACCAGAAGACCCTTGCCACTGCTTCCCGTGTGGCGGCTATACCAGGGTGTGCACTCAACTTCGAATCATGGAACTCCCACAGGAGTTTGTTGCGCAAATGCTGCGGGACAAACAACTTGTCAACAGGTTTGGAATTTGGAGCCAAAGATTGAGCTCCTACGATCTCTCGCTCCAATTCCGACGACACCTCGGCAACCACGAGACTGGGTTGAAGAATGGGGGACGGAGGATCGGGGGCAGATAACGGCTCAAAACTACGTGATAAGGCATCAGCCTTTATGTTCTTAGACCCTGGCCGAAAGGTAATAGAAAATTGAAACCTGGAGAAAAAAAGTGACCAGCGGGCTTGCCTGGGAGTCAGTCTTTTAGCAGATTTGATGTATTCCAAATTCTTATGGTCAGTGATAACCGTAATAGAGTGAGCCGCCCCCTCCAAAAAATGCCTCCATTCTTCGAACGACAACTTAATAGCCAGAAGCTCTCTGTTGCCTACGTCATAATTTTTCTCCGCCGGAGAAAATTTCTTAGAAAAATAGGCACAGGGCCTGAGATTAGTCAGAGAAGCTGGACCTTGCGACAAAACTGCCCCCACCCCAACCTCGGAAGCATCCACCTCAACCACAAATGGCTTGGAAGGATCCGGTTGGACCAGGATAGGAGCAGATGAGAAACAGTTTTTAAGCGTAAGAAATGATTGTTTAGCTAACAAGGACCAGTTTCTGACATCTGCCCCTTTACGAGTCAGGTCCGTGAGAGGCTTAGTCACCTGAGAAAAACCTTTAATGAACTTGCGATAATAATTCGCAAATCCCAAGAAGCGCTGGATCCCCCTAAGGTCCCTGGGCTGGACCCACTCCGCAATAGCTTGCACTTTCTTGGGATCCATGCGAAAACCCTGAGGTGAAATTATCAGACCTAGAAATGACAACTCCTGAACAAAAAATGAACATTTCTCGAGTTTGACATACAATTGGTTTTCTCTTAGCCTCTGAAGTACAGTTTTAACATGCAACAAATGGGAAGCTCTATCAACAGAATATATCAGAATATCATCTAGGTATACCACTACAAAACGGCCTATGAGATCCGAAAATATCACATTGATAAAATTTTGAAACACTGCAGGTGCGTTGGTGAGCCCAAACGGCATTACTAGATTCTCAAACAACCCCTCAGACGTAAGGAAAGCCGTTTTCCACTCGTCCCCCTCTCGTATTCTTATTAAGTTATAAGCCCCCCTCAGATCCAGTTTAGAAAACCATTTAGAACCAGAAAGCTGATTACAGAGATCAGGAATCAACGGTAGGGGATATGTGTTCCTGACAGTAATTTTATTTAGTTCACGAAAGTCGAGGCAGGGACGTAGGCCGCCATCTTTTTTCTTAACAAAGAAAAACCCCGCAGCTACCGGGGAAACTGAGGGTCTTATGTGCCCCTTACGGAGACTTTCAGAAATGTACTGTTTCATAGCAAGGCGCTCTGGACCAGACAGATTGAACAGGCGAGCTTTAGGCAATTTGGATCCAGGAATCAGATTGATGGCACAATCAAATGGCCTATGAGGGGGTAACGCCTCAGCCTCGCTCTCAGAGAACACGTCCTCAAAGTCTCTCAGGTACTCCGGAATACCCTCCAGACTAGTAGAAGACACACAGACAGATTTAGCAATTTTCATACAACAAATAGATTTATGATAACAGTCAGCACACTTGGACCCCCACTTAACAATCTCCCCAGATTCCCAGTCAATCACTGGGTTATGGCACCGAAGCCACGGCATTCCCAGTACCAGCCCTGAGGGTAATTTGTCCATGACAAAACATTCAATTTCTTCCATGTGGGAAGAACCAATTCTCAACATAAACTTTTCAGACACAGAAATGATCCCAGTTCGGGTAAGAGGAGATGAGTCAATGGCCACGACTTTAAGTGGTGTAGGAAGCCTGACTGTCCCTATCTGGTGTTGGGAAACGACATCAGAGCTGATCAGGTTAAGTGATGAACCACTGTCCACCAGTGCTGTAGAGAATAAACGGACGTTGTCTACCAACAGTTCAACCCTTAAAAAAACTTTAGGACATGAAGAAGAAAGTACCTGAAGGTCTGGGCAGCCTCCTCGACCACTACCCAGACCTAGTCGTTTTCCCGTCGCTTTAGAGGATGATGGGCACGAGGGACAATCCTTTTTCCAATGACCAGCCTCCCCGCAATAAAAACAGAGCTGTTTTTCCCGGCGGCGTTTCCTCTCTATCTCCTTGACCGAAGTGACGCCAATCTCCATGGGTTCAGGAGCGTCACCGATCTCTTTGCTGCTGGAGAATAGGGACATCTCGGAATGCATGACACCCCTAGCCCGCAGCCTGTGGTCCATACGCACAGCCTGAGTAATGGCATCTTCCAAGGTGTCAGGTGGTGGATGGAGGGCCAGAGCATCTTGGAGGCGTTCGGATAGGCCTCTGCGGAATAAGCCCTGAAGGGCGGCATCACTCCATGAGTAGAGTTGAGCGATACTTTCCGATATCCAAAAGTATCGGAATCGGAATGGTATCGCCGATACCCAAAAAATATCGGCGATACCCGATACCGATACCAGAAATACAATGTAAGTCTATGGGAACAAAATATCGGAATTAAAAAAAAACCCATTCTTGCCTTGTTGGTTAATTGTACATGAAGGAAAACAACAAAGAGTAATGTAGAATGTATTGGGGAAGGTTGAGGAGACATTAAAGGCATAGATGTTTAACCCAATCAAATGGAATAGCATAAATATTTTTTTTTTTAAAGATGTTCGGATTGACGAAGAAATTGACAATGTTGTTCACGTTTTTTCTATTTTGGCAAATATGTATATTTCACAACTTCCATGCTTTTCACCTTTTTAACTTTTGACACACTTTCTCCTTCATAATCTTCAGCAGCATCATCTTTTTCATCAAATTATTCTTCATCTTCACCTTCTTTATCTTCTTCTTAAACTTCTTGCTATTCATCTTTTTGTTAACATTACTCATATTCTTCTTATTAAACTATTATTCTAATTCATATTGTACTTCATCTTCTTCATCATATTCTTATTTGTGACAGAGAATCCTGTACTTGTAATCTGTCAAAGTATGAATTTTTCATTCTTCCGTTCTTGCTGTCACAAAAGATTTAAATTACAACAGTATTTGTCCGTGTCCAGTTTAGCCTGCAGCAGCAGCAGGCATTTTCCAGGGGCACCACGAGGAGGAACGGACTCACCCCCATACACTGCTTAGTCTTCTTCTGCTTATAATTTAGAGCATATATTTTGCTCTTCATTTTGGTCTTATACTTAATGTTCTTCTGCTTTTTGATCTTCTGCTTATTGTTCTTCTGTCTCTTGTTCTGTATCTTGTAGTTTGTCTTAACCTTCTTTGTCCTGTTGGTGATGGTACAAAAGCCAATGGAAGTAACGAGGACCAGCTGACTGTGCTGGAACCCGGAGGGTCAGCAGAAGGAAAAGAGCCAATGGCAAACCGAGGACCAGCTGACGTTACTGGGACACGGTTACTAAGCAGGAGGTACCTGTGCTCCAAAGCACTACCAAGGACCAGCAGACGTTGCTGGAACTCGGATACCGACATGGAGGCACCTAGGCCAAAGGCACTGCGGAGAACCAGCTGACGGTACTGGAACCCGGATGGGTAGCAGAAGGTACCCATGGAAATTAAAGTTGAGGCAGCAGGACTTTTTGCCGTTAACACAGCAGGGGAACAGCTGACATTACTGAACCCCAGTAACACAGGAGCAAGTGTAGACTGTGCTAACAGCACTTCCGAGAAACAACTGGCGGTGTTGTAACCCAGGGATGAGAAGAGAACATGGTGGAGGCAGCAGGACTTTTTGCCGTTCACACAGCAGGGGAACAGCTGACATTACTGAACCCCAGTAACACAGGAGCAAGTGTTAACTGTGCTAACAGCACTTCCGAGAAACAACTGGCGGGTTGTAACCCAGGGATGAGAAGAGAACATGGTGGAGGCAGCAGGACTTTTTGCCGTTCACACAGCAGGGGAACAGCTGACATTACTGAACCCCAGTAACACAGGAGCAAGTGTTAACTGTGCTAACAGCACTTCCGAGAAACAACTGGCGGTGTTGTAACCCAGGGATGAGAAGAGAACATGGTGGAGGCAGCAGGACTTTTTGCCGTCACACGCAGGGACGCCATACTGACCCATACACGGCAGTAACTGTCTACCACTTGAGAACAACTGCGTTGACCAGTGAAGAAGGTGAGCACAGCTTTCGTTCACACAGCAGGGGAACAGCTGACATTACTGAACCCCAGTAACACGGAGCAAGTGTAACTGTGCTAACAGCACTTCCGAGAAACAACTGGCGGTGTTGTAACCCAGGGATGAGAAGAGAACATGGTGGAGGCAGCAGGACTGTTTGCCGTTCACACAGCAGGGGAACAGCTGACATTACTGAACCCCAGTAACACAGGAGCAAGTGTTAACTGTGCTAACAGCACTTCCGAGAAACAACTGTGGTGTTGTAACCCAGGGATGAGAAGAGAACATGGTGGAGGCAGCAGGACTTTTGCCGTTCACACAGCAGGGGAACAGCTGACATTACTGAACCCCAGTAACACAGGAGCAAGTGTTAACTGTGCTAACAGCACTTCCGAGAAACAACTGGGGTGTGTGTAACCCAGGGATGAGAAGAGAACATGGTGGAGGCAGCAGGACTTTTTGCCGTTCACACAGCAGGGGAACAGCTGACATTACTGAACCCCAGTAACACAGGAGCAAGTGTTAACTGTGCTAACAGCACTTCCGAGAAACAACTGGCGGTGTTGTAACCCAGGGATGAGAAGAGAACATGGTGGAGGCAGCAGGACTTTTGCCGTTCACACAGCAGGGGAACAGCTGACATTACTGAACCCCAGTAACACAGGAGCAAGTGTTTAACTGTGCTAACAGCACTTCCGAGAACAACTGGCGGTGTTGTAACCCAGGGATGAGAAGAGAACATGGTGGAGGCAGCAGGACTTTTTGCCGTTCACACAGCAGGGGAACAGCTGACATTACTGAACCCCAGTAACACAGGAGCAAGTGTAACTGTGCTAACAGCACTTCCGAGAAACAACTGGCGGTGTTGTAACCCAGGGATGAGAAGAGAACATGGTGGAGGCAGCAGGACTTTTTGCCGTTCACACAGCAGGGGAACAGCTGACATTACTGAACCCCAGTAACACAGGAGCAAGTGTTAACTGTGCTAACAGCACTTCCGAGAAACAACTGGCGGTGTTGTAACCCAGGATGAGAAGAGAACATGGTGGAGGCAGCAGGACTTTTTGCCGTTCACACAGCAGGGGAACAGCTGACATTACTGAACCCCAGTAACACGGAGCAAGTGTACACTGTGCTAACAGCACTTCCGAGAAACAACTGGCGGTGTTGTAACCCAGGGATGAGAAGAGAACATGGTGGAGGCAGCAGGACTTTTTGCCGTTCACACAGCAGGGGAACAGCTGACATTACTGAACCCCAGTAACACAGGAGCAAGTGTAACTGTGCTAACAGCACTTCCGAGAAACAACTGGCGGTGTTGTAACCCAGGGATGAGAAGAGAACATGGTGGAGGCAGCAGGACTGTTTGCCGTTCACACAGCAGGGGAACAGCTGACATTACTGAACCCCAGTAACACAGGAGCAAGTGTTAACTGTGCTAACAGACACTCGTTTCCAGAAGAAACAACTTGGCGGGTGTTATGTTGTACTACCCAGGGGACATGAGAGAAGAACATGGTGGAGGCAGCAGGACTTTTTGCCGTTCACACAGCAGGGGAACAGCTGACATTACTGAACCCCAGTAACACGGGAGCAAGTGTAGACTGTGCTAACAGCACTTCCGAGAAACAACTGGCGGTGTTGTAACCCAGGGATGAGAAGAGAACATGGTGGAGGCAGCAGGACTGTTTGCCGTTCACACAGCAGGGGAACAGCTGACATTACTGAACCCCAGTAACACAGGAGCAAGTGTTAACTGTGCTAACAGCACTTCCGAGAAAAACTGGCGGTGTTGTAGCCCAGGGATGAGAAGAGAACATGGTGGAGGCAGCAGGACTTTTTGCCGTTCACACAGCAGGGTAACAGCTGACATTACTGAACCCCAGTAACACAGGAGCAAGTGTTAACTGTGCTAACAGCACTTCCGAGAAACAACTGGCGGTGTTGTAACCCAGGGATGAGAACAGAATATGGTGGAGGCAGCAGGACTTTTTGCCAGACACACAGCAGGGAACAGCAGGCGTTACTGAACCCCAGAAACACATCAGCGATTGTTTTCATCTGTGCATCTAACACTTCTGAGCAGCAACTGGCGCTGTTGAAGCCCAGGATGAGAAGAGAACATGGTGGAGGCAGCAGGACTGTTTGCCGTTCACACAGCAGGGGAACAGCTGACATTACTGAACCCCAGTAACACGGGAGCAAGTGTTAACTGTGCTAACAGCACTTCCGAGAAACAACTGGCGGTGTTGTAACCCAGGGATGAGAAGAGAACATGGTGGAGGCAGCAGGACTTTTTGCCGTTCACACAGCAGGGGAACAGCTGACATTACTGAACCCCAGTAACACAGGAGCAAGTGTAGACTGTGCTAACAGCACTTCCGAGAAACAACTGGCGGTGTTGTAGCCCAGGGATGAGAAGAAAACATGGTGGAGGCAGCAGGACTTTTTGCCGTTCACACAGCAGGGGAACAGCTGACATTACTGAACCCCAGTAACACAGGAGCAAGTGAGACTGTGCTAACAGCACTTCCGAGAAACAACTGCGGTGTTGTACCAGGGATGAAAAGAACAGGTGGAGCAGCAGACTTTTTGCCGTTCACACAGCAGGGACAGCTGACATACTGAACCCATAACACAGGAGCAAGTGTAGACTGTGCTAACAGCACTTCCGAGAAACAACTGGCGGTGTGTAGCCCAGGAGAAAGAGAACATGGTGGAGGCAGCAGGACTTTTTGCCGTTCACACAGCAGGGGAACAGCTGACATTACTGAACCCCAGTAACACAGGAGCAAGTGTAGACTGTGCTAACAGCACTTCCGAGAAACAACTGGCGGTGTTGTAGCCCAGGGATGAGAAGAGAACATGGTGGAGGCAGCAGGACTTTTTGCCGTTCACACAGCAGGGGAACAGCTGACATTACTGAACCCCAGTAACACAGGAGCAAGTGTAGACTGTGCTAACAGCACTTCCGAGAAACAACTGGCGGTGTTGTAGCCCAGGGATGAGAAGAGAACATGGTGGAGGCAGCAGGACTTTTTGCCGTTCACACAGCAGGGGAACAGCTGACATTACTGAACCCCAGTAACACAGGAGCAAGTGTTAACTGTGCTAACAGCACTTCCGAGAAACAACTGGCGGTGTTGTAACCCAGGGATGAGAACAGAACATGGTGGAGGCAGCAGGACTTTTTGCCAGACACACAGCAGGGGAACAGCAGGCGTTACTGAACCCCAGAAACACATCAGCGATTGTTTTCATCTGTGCATCTAACACTTCTGAGCAGCAACTGGCGCTGTTGAAGCCCAGGTCAAGGAGGGTGTAGGCATAAAATATTGAGTTATTGCCTTGTTACGTGGCCATTGCAAATGTATGTACTTCAAACAAGAATAAATGAAGTTTTACTACGACAATAAAATGATGAATTTCAATTACAAGAATAGAAAAATATTTAGACTTGACAGTCCTCTGTGGTTGATAACGTTTAATGACTAACTGAAAATATGGTAACAAATTCAAAGCTTTCGAGACTACTCAGGTGTCTTCATCAGGCTAAGAGTAAAGCCAAAAATGAAGAATCACATATTTCTACACACAACAGGACACAGGAATAGCTAAGACAAGTGAGGGAGGGACAAGTGAGGGGAGACCGGCAACAAAAAGGAGAACAAGGATGAATTATCAGCGCCACACAATCACAGATAAATTAATGAATTTACCTGTGGCAAAAGACTTTTGTATGCCCGGTCATAGCATGATGGATATGGAATTACTGGTATTAAAATATAACTTCAAATATGAGAAACGTACAAAGGTTTCAGAATATAAGCTCATCATGACCTTTGACACTGTTAGTGATGGAATGAATAGATCACATGGATTTATGTCATTCTATATCAATTAAGGAATCTGCGTCTATGCCCTTCCAGGGTCATGAAAACCCAAAAAAAAACGCCAATGAGAGGGCAATCAAACTTTCTATCCTTATCTAGGAACTGTTCCAATATTTATGTTCATCCCTGTGAGATAATGACAGTTCTGATACACGTCATTTACTTGTCTTACCTATTGCACTATTCCTGTGTCCTGTTGTGTATAGAAATATGTGATGCTTAATTTTTTTATTTAGTCTTTGCCTGATGAAGAGACGTGAGTAGCCTTGAAAGCTTGCAATTTGTTTCCATCTTTTCAGTTATCCATTAAAAGGTATCAACCACTGCTGACTCTGAAGTCTAAATATTTTTCTATCTACTGGCTAACACGGTACAAAGATACACATGTTTTCTAATTTCAAGAAGGAAAAATAAAGAAAATACAAATATAAACGCATATATGCACATGCCAAAAATAAATGGAACAACACAACACCCAAAAAATTGGTAACAAAATATAGTGTTGTAAATTTAAGAATAAAAGTCCATTTTTTTTTTTAGGAATAATGCTTAAGGAACGCTATGTTAAACCATAACATAGTGAAGACAATGGATTTTGTAATAGTCACTCATCATCATCATCGCAAATTTTATGTGACAGTCACAGACATTTCAATTATTTAAGTTCATAAAATCGTAACTTTCTATAGCATGTATGACATGTCCAGCATGGACTCATCAATGTGATGATTGATGACACAATAATGTACAATAAAAAATAACCATTTAAAAAACATTAGGCATTGTTTGTCACAATTTAAGTGTGTGCCTGCAAGTGTAGGTGAAACAAAGGCTACGGATAGCAAAGGTATATTCTATGTCTGTATCAGACAGTGGACAGCCTCTGATGGGTAATGCCGATGTTATACTGTACGTCAATAAAGTCTGCGGCTTGTAGAGTGTTGAAGAGGGTAAAAGAATGTCTGGTTGCGCAAAGCTTTATCCGTCAACACTACCTTCCTACTGTCACGCGTAGGGTAGGGTAGCGTGTGGCAATTAGCTGACTATAAAATGTGAGGTTAGGCTGCGTTATTGCACACTAGGGACGCAAAAAAAAATACAGCAGTAATAATTTAATGTGTAATACTCCACCTATGACAAACAAAAAAATTACGTTCCCTCTTTAACAATGTACAAGACTAACAAGCCTAATGGTTGACGCTGACTTAATTGAGATACAGTATTACATCAACATTGTCCATGAGTAACTATGCACTGTGATACCTATATACCAGTATTAATTTATATCTCTTGTGGTTGTTTCAACAGCACTTGCAGGTATAACTACCTATTGTCAGTATGCATGATGCACTTTCTAGATGTAATAATTTATTATTGGACATTATTACCATGTTTACATGCTGGCCATTTCATATATGGTGTTTGAAGTTACAGTTGGCATCAGTATGTGTATTTTATAATGTCTGTCATAAATAAAACTCGTGATGATGATGATCAGGATTTAATAATTCGTACATCCATTGACTGCATTATCTTACAGGTACAGATAAAGTTCCTTAAAAAGCATTAATTCATAAGTATGAAATGTACTTTTATGCATTAATTTCAAAATGTGAAGAGTAGACTATGTTTTATTTTTTGTTACCATTTCTAATAGACATGTGCAGATATGCGCTGTGATGACAAATTATTATTTGTCCATATTTGTCATAAAACTTTATCATTCTAGGCCTGCAAAACTTCACAATTTCATGTTTTCAGCATAACAAGCAGGGTGACGGCTCTTCCCTATTTGGAGCATGTTGGTCATGTGTTTTTCTGTCCATGTGTCGGGAACAGGAGACTTCTTGCCGTTCACACAGCAGGGGAACAGCTGGCGTTACTGAACCCCACTAACAGTAGAGCTTGTGTTTTGTTATGTGGACACGACACTTCTGAGCAGCAACTGGCAGTGTTGGAGCCCAGGGAGTAGAGTTCAGGTGGTAGAAAGATGAACATAACAGGAGACATGGATAACGTTGCGAACCAGTTATTTAATCTGAAAACGGACAGACAAATTCTGCCGAGATCCATGCCTTGTTCATTTTCAGAAAAGTAAGCTGGTCTACATTATCGGAGGATAGTCGCATGCGACGGTCTGTTAGTACACCACCTGCAGCACTAAAGACGCGCTCCGATAATACACTGGCAGCAGGGCAAGCCAGCACCTCCAATGCATACTGGCTAAGCTCTGGCCATGTATCCAGCTTAGAGACCCAAAACTTGAATGGGGAAGAGCCATCTGGGAGTACACTGAGAGGCAAAGCCAAGTAGTCTGTCACCATCTGACGGATACGTTGCCTCCCGCTGACTGGAGCCCTCTCGGATGGTGTAGACATTTGTGGCGCTGCCACAAAACTTTGCCACATTTTTAACATACTGGTCTTTCCCTGTGCAGAGGCACTGCGTGTGCTCCCTCTTGTTGCAGAGCTCTCTACACTGCCTCGACGCACAGAGCTGCTTTGTAAAGCAGTAGCAGCAGCAGTGCTCTCGGCAGTAAGGTAGAACATTAGGGATTGCACCAGTGTGTCTTGGTACTCCCGCATTTTACGCTCCCGGTTCAACGGTGTGATGAGGCTTTTGACGTTGTCCCGGTAGCGAGGGTCTAGGAGGTGTACACCCAATAATCAGACGTCGTGAGAATGTGGGCGATGCGGCGGTCGTTTCTTAGGCACTGCAGCATGAAATCAACCATGTGCTGCAGACTCCCAACTGGCAAAGAAACGCTGTCCTCTGCAAGAGGCGTCATCTCTGCCTGCTCTGCATCACCCACCCTCGCTCTACATACTGACTAGAGCGTTGTGTACCTCCCTCTGGAGCGATGTCTTCCTCCTCCATTGACTCCTCCTCCTCATCCTCCTCACAAAGTGAGCCCTGCCCAGCCCTTTGTGAGGAACCACGTTGCGCTGACTTTCCAGAAGGTGATGGAATTTGTGACTCCTCATCCTCCACCTCTTCCAAAACCTCTTCCCTTATTGCTTGCAGTGTTTTTTGAAGCAGGCAGATAAGGGGGACAGTCAGGCTGACTAGTGCATCATCTGCACTCGCCATCCGCGTTGACTCATCAAACGCACGCAAAACGTGGCACATGTCCTTCATAGTGGCCCACTCATTAATGGTGAAGTGTGGACGGCGCAAATTGCGTGTTGATTGCGCCTGATGCAGCTGATACTCCATTACTGCTGGCTGCTGCTCACACAACCGCTCCAACATATGTAACGTTGAATTCCACCTGGTGGATACGTCACATATGATGCGATGTTCAGGAAGGCGCAATCTGCGTTGCAGAGCTGCAATGCGCGATCTGGCCATGCTGGAACGTCGCAAGTGAGCGCACTCTAGGCGGACCTTGTGCAGCAGTGCATCAAGATCCGGATAGTCCCTCAAAAAACTCTGCACGACCAAGTTGAGCACATGTGCCAGACATGGTATGTGAGTGAGTTTGCCAAGGCCCAGAGCTGCCACCAGATTTCGGCCATTGTCACACACTACCAAGCCTGGCTGGAGAGTCGCTGGCAAAAACCACACGTCGCTCTCCTGCTTGATGGCATTCCAGACCTCCTGCGCTGTGTGGCTTCGATTCCCCATGGGAATTAATTTCAGAACGGCCTGTTGCCGTTTGGCCACGGCTGTGCTCATATCGGTCGCATCAGGTAAGCGTCCACGGGTCCATGTGGAGGTAGACCGTGACGGCTCCTGCAGCGATGATTCTGAGGAACTGGAGTAGGAGGAGGAGTCAATGTGGACAGACTTGATTCCGGCAATCCTTGGAGTTGGCAGAACACGTACAGCGCCACTCGCAAGATCTGTACCCGGCTCCACAACATTCACCCAATGGGCAGTGAGTGAAAGGTATCGTCCCTGGCCATGGGTACTGGTCCACGCATCGGTGGTCAGGTGGACCTTGCTACTGACGGCGTTTAGTAGCGCATGTTTAATTTTTGCCTCAACATGCTTTTGCAGACCAGGGACGGCTTGCCTGCTGAAATAAAATCGGCTGGGCACATTGTATTGTGGGACTGCCAATGCCATTAATTCACGGAAACTGTCAGTCTCCACCAGCCTGAATGACAGCATTTCAAGGGACAGGAGTTTTGCAATGCCAGCATTCAGAGCCTGTGCTCGTGGATGGTTTGCCGAGTATGGCCGTCTTTTATCCCATGCCTGTGCTACCGATGGCTGTTTTGTGGCCTGGGAGTGTGAGGATGACAGGGAACTTGCAGCTGTGGGTGGAATAACACTGTGTCTCTGGACAACAGTGACAGAGGTTCTTCCATGGCGATCCTTTGAGGAAGCCGAACCAGCTGTGTGTGAACTGGAGGAAGAGGCTCCAACACGAGCTGAAGATGTAGGTGCTGCTGTAGGTTGGCCTACATCTCCAGTGTGTCTTTGTAACTCAACAAAGTGCTTTGACCGCACATGTTTCCACATATTTGTTGTATTAAGGTTACTGACACTTTTACCTCTTTTAATTTTTTGATTACACAGCTTGCATTTGACATAGCAAATATCATCTGCAACTGTATCAAAAAAGGACCACGCAGAGCAAGTCCTGGGAGCGCCCGGTTTGGCTGTTGGAAGAGAACTGCTCCGAACGGGTGCCAAACTGGAGGCTACAGGCAAGCGAGTCTGCAGCCTACCTCTCCCTACTGTTTGGACCGTTGGGGCAATCTCTTCCTCAGAGCTGCTCCCACCACCTTCCTGTTCCTCACGCCATGTTGGGTCTTGGACCTCATCATCTCCACCACTACCCTCTTCCAACACCTGCTGTTGTTGGGTGCTCTGGCCAGCACCATGCTCAACAGAAACTGGCAACTGAGTCTCATCATCATCAGATGCGTTCTGCGGTGTGCTGACCATCGGCACTGGCTCACCCGCCTCTTCAGATTCAGAGAGACACAGCTGTTGCGCATCACTGCATACTGCCTCTTCTTCACATTCCAGAATGCTGCTTGGCTGGGCCCCTGTTTGCAAGCCAACAGATTCTGAGAACAGAAGCAGAGACTCAGCTGGCTCCTGTACAGAGCTCTCTGACTGCCTGGGCAATTTGGCAGGCGGTGAAGAGACTGATGGTTGTTCAACAGTGCTGTGGTCCTGAGAGGAGGTGGAAGCTATTGAAGTCGATGCATTGGCTGCCATCCAACCAACAACGGCTTCAATTTGTTCTTCACGCAGCAGGGGGGTACGCTGAGCTCCTACAAAAGTGCGCATAAAGGAACGCTCACGGGGAAAACTGGTGGATGCTGTGTCACTGGGTGCGGCAGCAGCCACAGAATCCCCACGTCCTCTCCCTGCTGCAAATCCACGGCCACAACCACGACCACGTGCCTTACTCACTGACTTCTTCATCTTGGTAGATTGATAAAGAAAGTCAGAAAAGTTATAAGGCCTAAGTGTGGTTATTCCTCACAGACTACAGTGAACCCTGCAGACAACTGTTCAGTATCTGTGAAAGGCCCCTTTGTGTACTTCTATAGTGTTTGCAACCAATGTATTGTATACGGATGGAACGCGTCACACTAATAGATTAAATTTTTTCCACTAAAAGGAGCAGCACCAATTAGAGAAAAAAGGAAGGATGGCGGACACCGCTCAGCACTACAAACCGCAGTGGTTGAAGCAAACTGGAGCGTAATCGCACCACAAAAAAGAAAAGCCACAGACTACAGTGACACGAAACCAAATGTTCAGTAGCTGTTAAAGGCCCCTTTGGTACCTTTTTAAAGTTTTTTTTAACCAATGTAATGATAACGGTGGGAACGGCCACAATAGATTAGATTTTTTTTTCCCCTAAAAGGAGCAGCACCCCTAAGAAAAATGTAAAAATGAGCATGACCACGCCAGCAACTACAAACCGGGGAGTGGTTGAAGAACAACGGGCTAATCTGCACTCACAAAATGAAAACTCCAGACTACAGGAAAAACTGAAACACAAAGTTTTAACTGTTAAAGGCCCCTTTGTTACTTCTAATTTTT
>JARQOD010006278.1:0-43692 GCA_033576555.1 Oophaga sylvatica
GGAGTGTGTAGGCCTAAATCTGACCCTACTGCTAATCGGGTCTTGTGTGTCAGATTTGCTGTGAATGCGGGTCCCTGATCACTTTCTATCATTTCTGGAACCCCGTATCTGTACACTATTTTCTGAAAGTAGCTGCTTTGCAGTAGTCTTTGCTGACTTGGAAGGCTTCTGTTCATCTTGAAAATACTTCTTTTGACCACAATGGCGTATTTGAATCCTTCACTTGGCGATATCTGGATGTGGTCTATCTGGATCCTTTGAAGCTGGTAGAGTGGTCTTTCCAGATGAGGTGAGGGGGACTTTCTTCCATACGTCCAGGCTTGCATTTGCCGCAGGTCAGACAGCTGCTGGTGAATTTGGCTGTTAGGGTGGAGATCCCTGAAGCGAAAACAGTAAGCACCAATCAGATCATTCATTTGTGTCTTTGATATGTGGATGTGGGTCCATCTACCCATTGGACCACCATAGGTGTGCATACTTTGTGGTAGGCAGAGTTTGAAGTCTATTATTGATAGCCTTCTTTCTTCACATGTTGCTTTTTTCGCATTCAGCTCTTCTTCTCCTTTTGGAGCTTGGTCTTGTAACTTCTTGAGCAGATTCCAGGACGTTTCTTTGTCAGGTTTCTTGTCTTCAGTCGTCATGTAGTAGCCGTCCGGCTCTACGACGTCTCCCACTTCTCCATGTTGTCTTCCTTTGGCTGCTTCTTTGGCTGCCATGTCCGCCATGTTATTGCCTCATGCCTCTTCTGTTTTCAGTTTTCCATGCACTTTGATTTTTCAAATTGCCACCATTTTGGAAGTTGGAGTATACCCAGTAGGTCCCTGAAGGCTCCATGATGCTTCACGGTTGTCCCGTTTGCTGTGATGAAGTCCCTTGTAGCCCAGATGGGTCCAAAGTCGTGTGCTATGCCATGCAAGTACCTGTAGTCCGTGTAGATGTTTGCAGTCTTGCCTTCTGCCATCTGGCAGGCCTTCGTCAGCGCTATCAATTCTGCTTCCTGGGCTGACAGGCTAGGTGACAGACTTCTGGACCACAGGATTTCTTGATTGCTGGTCACTGCACTTCCTGTGTTGAAACTTCTTCTGGAGCCATCCAAGTATCCCCCCTTGGGAGTGGGAGTAGAGTGGCCGGGCTGAGGACTGTAGGTCTGGAGACGGTGACATTATGAGACAAAGGCAATAGAGGCGCCACAAAGATGCCTGGCGGTGGAGAGATTACTGTTGGTTGAGCTTGATTGAAGATTGCCAAGATGTCATGTGGAGTGAGAATTTCCAGTGGCTGTCCAAAAGTGATGTCAGCAACCTTGTCCAGGAGGGTGTGTGCTGCAGATACTGCCATCAGGCAGGAGGGTGTTCTTCTTGCAACTGGATCCAAGCGGGCTGAGAGGCAGCCTAAAAGTCTCTGTTTTCCCCCGTGAATCCGTGCCAGGACTCCAATAGCATGACCTTCTTTCTTCCATCAGGTAGACGGAAAGACTTTTCATAGTCAGGTAGGCCTGGTATTGGCGCTGAGACTGTGGAGTTCTTCCAATCTCCTGAATGGGTTGAAGGCTGCGTCTGATAGAAGGAGCGGGGTTGCGTTGATGCAAGCGCACAGAGGCTGCATTAGGTCTGAGGCATCAGGGATCCAGGTTCTGCAATATGACACTAGACCAGGGAAGGCCTGCAGCATTCTTGGAGTTGTTGGGGGAGCCATCTTCTCCATAGTGGTCTCCCAGTCTTTTGACATGTGTTTCGTCTGGTGGGCAATACAGTGTCCCAGGGATGTAACTTGCTTCTGGCATCACTGGACTTTGTTCTTCCAGACCTTGCGTTGCTGTTCTTCCAGGTAGAGTAGGAGAGACAAGGAATAGACTGTGCAGGTGTTGATGTCAACCACACAAAATAGAAGGTCATCCACGTGTTGTAGAAGAGTGACTCTTGCATATTCTGCAATCCAGTTGACGAGGATGGAGGACATTGTCTTGGTGAAACTTAAAGGGCTTGTTTTGAGCACCTTGAGACAACACTGTCCATATGCACTGCACTGGTGCGTGAAAGCAGGCCTCCAGGTGGAGGGGAAACACTGAAGAAGGTACTGGCCAGGTTGATCACCGTGAATACCGTTGCGGTGACTGGGACTCTTGAGAGCAGAGTGTGATGGTTCAGCACTGTTGGGGTTTCAAATACCGTAGCCTCTTTCGCGGCCTCCAGGCCTTGCACCATTCTGAACTCAGTGGGGTTTACAGTCTTTTTCTTCACTGTGGAAAGCTGGGATTGATTCCCATGGGCGAGGCAGCCCAGTTTGGCCTTGTCCTCCAGTATGCAGCAGGGGACTCCCATCTGCTGGTGCAGAGCTGGCGGGAAAACAAGCCGTCTACTAGGATCCACATCATGAGAGATGACGACCAGCTGGCTTTCTTGTTCTCCACCAAGACAGTTACTGTGTTAGCACCTGTTCTGGTCACAGGGGGTCTTCTTGTTGGGACGTCTCCTTAAACGGCTGCTTTTTTTTTCTCAGCACGGGCCATCAGTAGTTTCTTTTTCTCCAGCTTGGTCTCAGGTCAGTATTTGTGCACAAGTTTGAAGAGCTGAGTGGCCTTTTTCCGGTCTAGGGCCTGGGTGAACTGGTTGATTGCAGGGGGCACCTCCTGGTGCTTGCAAAAGATGAACCTCTGGCGTTAGAGCTGGATGAGGTGTTGCCATTCCATGAAGCGAGTAGAGTCCTTCTTGAGTTGAATATCCTGGCCAATGTCAAAGTTCTCAGGCCGTCTTCTTAGGCGAGCTCACTTAGACCTTCAGTTGGTCAGAGACATCTTGACCCTGGGTGATGGAGTGGTTTTTTTTTTCTGGTACTATGTCCAGCACCTCCTGTGATAGGTCTGCAGTGTGGTTGTTTGAGGTTCCTGTTTCTTCTTGGGTCAGGGGTGAAGAAAGTGTCATGGTCCCATCTTCCTGGAACACTCTGGTCGCTTTCAGCTTCTGCAGTAGGTCCACTCCCAATAGGTTGAGGGTGCAGGTTTTTTACACAACAAACTGGGACATGATGGAGTGTTCTGGCTGAGTCCACACGCTCAGGGGCTTCATAATCTGGAAATATCTGACTTGACCATCAATTCCCATGCAGGAAGCAGAAGATTCTGATAGGTAGGTGAGGTTGCGGAGTTCCACAAGAAAAGATATGACTACGCCATCCACTCTCAGGATATTGGTCCCACTGGTGGGGTTCCTTGTGGACTTGGTGTGCTCTTGTCCTATGGACGGGGTTCTTCACTGCTTTCTGTGTTTCTTCTTTTTCTGGGTGAAGTCAGTGTTCTGCACTTGTTCCGGAAATGACCAAGCTTGCCACGGTTGTAACACTTGACATTCCTTCTGTCCCGGCGGGACTCAATCCTTTTTGCTACTGTGAGCAGGGTGTCCATTGCTATTGACGTGTACTCAGGCCTGGCTGCTACCAGTGGTTTCCTGATTGGTTCTCTCAGTCCATGCACAAAAGCCTGTGCCAACATCCGTCTGTGTGTCTGATCATGGGTAATGAGGCCCAAATCTTGAAACACTTGCATTACTCTGTCATGTCTTGTCTTGACTTGTGACATGTAGGCTGAGAGTTTGTCCTGTCAGTCTGCTTTTGGCCCATTCTCTGAGTTGCTCAATTAGCTTTGGTCCTGTCTCCCAGGCATACGCATCTAACTCTGCTGGATGCTTGAAGTGTTCTCTCATAATTGACCAGAATGCATCACCTGCTTTTATTTCCATTTCGGTCCAGAGATCAATCCAGGCTGCTGTATACGTTTGCTGGATCTGCTGCATTTTTTGGCAAAATAGCATGGGGTGTATCCCTGGGTCTGGCAGCATACTGATCACCTGGCTTGGGATGAAGGGCTCATAGGATGGTGCCTCTACCTGTCCCTGCTCTATTGGTAATTGTGTGTTTTCTTCCCTAGTATTGGGCAGCATGTGTGACGTTGCATCTTCATCTTCATCAGATAAGAAGTGACATGGTGTACTTGGTGCATACACTGGGTGAGATTTGGGCTTTAAAGTTGTCTTGCTGCATGGGGATTTCCCACTTCCTTGCTGAGGCTGCGGTGGATCAGTGTCATGGTTCCATGCTAGCAGCCCTGTAGCTATACCACTCCCCTGTGAAGCCCTAGCAGTGGACTGTTGTGTCTGGGGGCTACATGTAGCGTTTTGTGTAGGGAGATTTGCACTTTCTTCTCCGGAAATCATGAGTGGCAGTGTCTGGACTGTGCTTGGGACATAGAACGTGCCTTGTGCTGTAAGCACTGGATACAGGGATACAGCATTGCTCTGGTTGGTCGTTGGCCCAGCTGGTAACGAAGCAGGAAAAAAAAAGGAAAAGAAGGGAGGTGTGCCTGAGAGGAGGAGGAAGGAGGAGAAAGATCTTCCCAGCTTCGTGCAGCCTGGGAGGGCATGGCTGGAGCTATGATACCGTCTCCCAGTAGGGAGAGGTGGGAGGCACCGCATGTTGCACAAGTGTCCCTGTACCATGGATGCATCAGTCAGCAACTTTGAATCTACTAGCTTCCCTTTTCTATTTTTCAATACATCCTGCCATTCCGCAGCTTGGAGTCTGCCCTTCTTATGGATTTCACACACTTTCATGAGCTGTCTGTAATTTTTTACATACTTTACTCCTTCTTGTTCAGCTACCAGCTGGGGGGCAGTTTTCTCTCCAGGGAGCATAAGACTCTCCTGCTTGCCCATCTTGTTCCCCATTTTTTAAAAAAAAATGCGTAGTTTGTGTCTGCTCTCTCCCACAGCCTGTAATTCTCCTTATCTATGTGACCTTGTTCTAAGGCAAGCTTGTAGAAAAAAAAAATGGCTGGAGAAATAAAGCTCTAAAATAAATTGCTTAGAGAAAAAAAAAAAATCTCTCCAAAATCATTTAAAAATGTACTTAAAAGAAATTTTTTTTTTTAAAAAAACAAAAAGTTAGATTTAGTAAAAAACTCTAGAAAAAGTAAACATAAAAAAATAAATTCACCAAAAAGGGGAGAAAAGAAAAACCGTATTAATCATAAAACTCTGAAAAACAACCCTTGTTACTAAAACAGCTAATTAAAAATCTCTGGAATGTCAGCTGGCTGCTTCCCCCCTCCCTTCCTTATATCTCTGCTTGCTGTCTCTATAGGCACTGAAATCACGTAAAAAAAAAAAAAAAAAAAATTATTATTCCTCAGAATAGCAAAAAATGAATATAGTTCAGTCTGAATGCCTGATAATTCTCACGTTAAAACCTGTAGCCAAAAAACTAGCTTAAAAAAATAAAAATCAAAGCCAAGAAACAGAATGCCTGATAACGTGATTAGCAGAGGAGGGGGGGTCAAAGGGGTTTTCTCGCTGCTGCAGCCAGCACACTGGTCTGAATGAGTTACTGACAGAGCGCACGGAGATGTGATTTAAAGCGACAGTACCTGATACAGACAATGAGACAGACACCCGGGAGAATACGAATCCCTCTTTTGATGATCTGTGACACATACAAGCTGCTCTGGTAACTAATAACTCACCAATTGCACTGATCGCGGCGAAGCTCAAGGTTCTATCGCTCTGTACCGTAGCCCTGGCCGGTGCGCCAATGTCACGCGGTCTTATGATATGTATACAATGTCAGTAAACTATTCTTAAAAGAGCAACACTCTATACAACATATAGATTAGCAACATCAGCATGTAAATATAGAATAGATTTACCTGACACGATATCCGTTGAACTCAGGATTAATCTTGAGGACTTGATACACTGTCACAGGAAAGAAGAGGACCGGGGGTCTAACCTGACCCTAAACTGGGGTCCTAACTAATCCCTCACCTTGGAGGTACTGATAATGGTTCAGAGGTCCAAGTCTCCAGCCTAACCCTGTCTCCTATCAGTCCCTGAACCCTGTAATCAGTCCTAAGAAGGATTCTGATTACCACCAAAGGGATATGGGCTGATCTCTGCTAAATAAACAGATTAGCAATATAAGACAGACTGGAGAAGACACAGACTTGCATACACACTCAAACACAGAAGGAACATAAATGATCTGGGATATTAAACTCTAAGCAAGGTGAGCTTAAAACAACTAAGGAGCTCTTTAACTTAAGTCTATACAGATACAATCCTATCTGTGGTCTGCATGAAGAATTTCACTGGCAACTCCCAAAACAGACAACCAGAGATTTAAAGGAAACCAATCAACAAATAATTAATTGCAGCCGGGAGAAACTGCACCCATTCCCAGAACTGAGCACAGACAGAATTAACTCCCTAACTGCCAAACACAAAGAAACAGCAACTCAGCTGTGAGAAGTCAGAATGTGCAACCGCGACGATCTTCGTGGCGATGCACACATGACAGCCGGTCACAGTAATCTGCAATAGCCTTCATCAAAATTCTCACTATCCACGTCTGATTTGACTGGGATGGCCTCCCGGTGCGTGGACAATTATTGTGAGAACTTATCCAAACAAAGCTTCTGCCCTTCACATCTGATTTGACTGGGATGGTCTCCCAGTGCGTGAAAGTTTACTGCAGAAACTTAACCGAACAAAGCCCTCGCTTCCACAACTGGATTTTTTGGGATAACCTCCCTCCAATGTGTGAAGAATATCTGCGTGGACTTATCCAAAACAAAGCTCCCGCCCTTCACGTCTGATTTGACTGGGATGGCCTCCCGATGCGTGAAAGTTTACTGCGGGAACTTATGCAGCAATTGTCTTTTGCTATACAGCCCCAGAGATCAGCAAGCAAAAACACAGTCACCGTTCCAACTTTCTCCCGGTTCACATAAAACATGAAACATATACAGCACAGCAGCAACCAACTCGGCTTATATCCCAGGGCTTTTGGATAAGGGTATGGACTTTTTACACAACCTGGGAATGCGGTGATGACCACGTCCGACCGGCTGGAAGTGTAGGCTAGGACTAGGCACAGGGAACATTCAGGTAAGATGACAAAGTTTTCTTACCTTACTGATGGAGCTGCAGTCTCTGTCCCGTGTGCCAAGGCCAGGGCCAACACCCCCGTCTCTCCGGTCGGCCGAGTCCTCGTGCGTTTCGTCCAATGCCCCACGTTGGGCGCCAACTGATATGGAAATTTAATTAGGATAAAAATATCCTGTGTTTGCTGCTTGCCATGTCCAAATCTCTATATAATGTCTTTTTGAGCGCTCAGAACGAAATGAGGACTGTCCACACAAAAGTGTCAGTATAACAGTTCGTCAAAGACCTACATTTATTATTCATTCAAGGTTTTATACGTTTACAAAAAGGGGCTGGTTAGTCAATTAACATACAATTAAAAGCTGCTAGATTATTGGCTGTTCTAGTGTAAATATGATAATTATGATTAAAAGAGCTGAAGTTGCAGAATTATTGTTTTATATTCTTGTGACCTAGTTGCCTTGCATAACTATAATGTAAACAACAGATATCTAATAGGACATTTTGTACTTCATGCATTTGTTCCTTTACGAAGGTCTTATGGAGACCAGATTTCTTTAAAACGACTGATTATATCTGGCCTAGAAATATGTGAGCACAAGGTTTTTTAGCAAGTGAGATCTATCTAACTGTGAACTGTGAATACATATATGTGAATATACTTTGAATATATGGAATACATATATATTTCCATGACAGTATACTATGTGGGCCCTGCTGTATACTATGGGGGCCCTGCTATATATAATGTGAGCACTGCTGTATACTATGTGGGCCCTGCTATATACAATGTGGGCCCTGCTGTATACTTTGTGAGCCCTGCTATATACAATGTGGGCCCTGCTGTATACTATGTGGGCCCTGCTGTATACTATGTGGGCCCTGCTGTATACTATGTGGGCCCTGCTATATACTATGTGGGCCCTGCTGTATACAATGTGGGCCCTGCTATATACTATGTGGGCCCTGCTGTATACTATGTTGGCCCTGATATATACAATGTGGGCCCTGCTGTATACTATGTGGGCCCTGCTGTATACTATGTGGGCCCTGCTGTATACTATGTGGGCCACGCTGTACACTATGTTGGCAATGCTGTATACTATGTGGGCCCTGCTATATACAATGTGGGCCCTGCTATATACTATGTGGGCCCTGCTGTATACTATGTGGGCCCTGCTGTATACTATGTGGGCCCTGCTATATACTATATGGGCCCTGCTGTATACTATGTGGGCCCTGCCATATACAATGTGGGCCCTGCTGTATACTATGTGGGCCCTGCTGTATACTATGTGGGCCCTGCTATATACAATGTGGGCCCTGCTGTATACTATGTGGGCCCTGCTGTATACTATGTGGGCCCTGCTGTATACTATGTGGGCCCTGCTGTGTACTATGTGGGCCACGCTGTACACTATGTGGGAAGTGCTGTATACTATGTGGGCCCTGCTATATACAATGTGGACCCTGCTGTATACTATGTGGGCCCTGCTGTATACTATGTGGGCCCTGCTGTATACTATGTGGGCCCTGCCATATACAATGTGGGCCCTGCCGTATACTATGTGGGCCCTGCTATAAACAATGTGGGCCCTGCTGTATACTATGTGGGCCCTGCTATATACAGTGTGGGCCCTGCTGTGTACTATGTGGGCCCTGCTGTATACTATGTGTGCCCTGCTGTATACTATGGGGGCCCTGCTATATACAATGTGGGCCATGCTGTATACTATGTGGGCCCTGCTATATACAATGTGGGCCCTGCTGTATACTATGTGGGCCCTGCTATATACAATGTGGGCCCTGCTGTATACTATGAGGGCCCTGCTATATACAATGTAGGCCCTGCTGTATACTATGTGGGCCCTGCTATATACTATGTGTGCCCTGCTGTATACTATGTGGGCTGTTGT
The DNA here is from genome assembly GCA_033576555.1 of Oophaga sylvatica. Lineage (NCBI taxonomy): Eukaryota > Metazoa > Chordata > Amphibia > Anura > Dendrobatidae > Oophaga > Oophaga sylvatica. Next base: position 8,849 of record JARQOD010006278.1, read on the forward strand.
GTTTTGGTAGCTGAGGAGAGCAGGCAAAAACGGCAATACACCAGAGAGGTTGGAATCTACTGGATTGCAGTACCCTGACTAACCACCACAACTAAAGGCAGCCGTGGAGCGTACCTACATTGGTCCTAGACGCCTCGTTAAAGACTGAGAAGCTAACTACACCTAAAGATAGTTTTCCTCTTTCTATCTGCCCTGGAGCAGATCCCCAAAGAACATAGGAAGCCCCCAAACATGTAATGGCGGTTAGACAAGAGGAAATACAGACACAGACAGAAAATAGTATGAGCAAACGTTGGGGCCCAATCTTCCTAGAAAGAAAAGGATAAGAAGGACACTTACTGCAATCCCAAAAAACCCTAAAAAGTACCAACTCTACTAATTACAAAAACACCTGAGATCACACGACCTCTACCACCTAAATTAGTTCTCTGGTGTAACAAAACTAAGCCGCAGCCACTGAAAAAACTGGAAAAGGCAAATGAACAAATAACAGAGGCTCAGATAAACTGAGAGGAGCACAAGCCCCAGGAGGGGACCTGGCTGACCTCCAAAAGAGTGCAGGAAACAATGCAAAAAGCAAGCACAAAAATACAAGCAGAAAAAATCTTATCTGTTAGCAGAAGATGCAGGCAAAACACAGCAAGCTTCCAAGTGAACCAGGAACCAAAGATGAGACAAGAACAATTGATCACCGGCAACCCTGATGGGAGGGAACCTCCCTTATATAAGACCAGTCTAACTCCTGATCGCCAATCTTCACAATCTTCATTGAACGGTTCAGCACTGTTTGTAACCACCAGAGGGAGCTCCCGCTCAGAATTCATTTCTAACACATTCACAACAGTACCCCCCCTTGAGGAGGGGTCACCGAACCCTCACTTGGGCAACCAGGTTGGTCAGGATGAGCTCTGTGATATGCACGGATCAGTCTCATAGCATGGATGTCTGAAGCAAACACCCAAGAATTGTCCTCCTGACCATAACCTCTCCACTTAACCAAATACTGGAATTTCCGTCTAGAAAAACGAGAATCCAATATTTTCTCAACCACATACTCCAGATTGCGCTCAACCAAAACAGGGTCAGGAGGCGCAGCCATAGGAACCACTGGCTCGACAAACCTCTTCAATAAGGACTTGTGGAACACGTTATGGATCTTAAATGTCCCTGGAAGTAGTAAACGGAAGGAAACAGGATTAAGAATCTGATCTTATCAGGTCCAATGAATCTAGGCTTAAACTTAGGAGATGCAACTCTCATAGGGATATTTCTTGAGGACAACCAGACAAAGTCCCCCACTTCAAACCAAGGACCATCAGTCCTATGCCGGTTGGCAAACAGCTGGGCCCTTTCCTGAGAGAGGGACAACCTCTCCACTACCTGGTCCCAAATCTGCTGCATACGCTCAACAACAGAGTCAACATCCGGACAGACAGAAGCCTCTGTCTGTCCCGAAGAAAATCGAGGGTGAAACCCAAAATTGCAGAAAAATGGAGACATCAAAGTGGCAGAGCTAGCCCTATTATTAAGAGCAAACTCAGCCAAAGGCAAAAAAGAGACCCAGTCATCCTGATCAGCAGACACAAAGCATCTCAGATAAGTCTCCAATGTCTGGTTTGTTCTCTCAGTTTGTCCATTGGTCTGAGGATGAAAAGCCGAGGAGAAAGACAATTGAACACCAAGTTTAGAACAAAAAGTCCTCCAAAATCTGGAAACAAACTGGACTCCTCTGTCAGACACAATGTTCTCAGGAATGCCGTGTAACCGAACCACGTGCTGAAGGAACAAAGGCACCAATTCAGAGGAGGAAGGCAACTTAGGTAATGGCACAAGATGTATCATTTTGGAAAACCTATCACAAATCACCCAAATAACGGTCATTCTCTGAGAAACAGGGAGGTCGGAAATGAAATCCATAGAGATATGGGTCCATGGTCTCTTGGGTACAGGCAATGGCATCAACAAACCACTAGATAGAGAGCAAGGCTTGGAGCGAGAGCAAGTCCCGCAGGACTGCACAAATTCCCTGACGTCACGAGACAAAGTAGGCCACCAAAAGGACCGACTAACCAAGTCTCTGGTACCAAAAATTCCCGGATGACCGGCCAATGCGGAACAATGAATCTCAGACATCACACTCTTTTTTCCACCGGTATGGGACAAACAATTTCCCAATAGGGCAGCGCTCGGGTTTATCCTCCTGACATCCTTCCAGAGCCAGTCTCAAATTGGGCGAAATGGCGGAAAGAACTACACCCTTGTTATGTTTCGGTAGCTGAGGAGTGCAGGTAAAAAAGGAAATACACCAGAGCAGTTGGAATCTATGAGATTGCAGTACCCTGACTAACCACCACAACTAGAGGCAGCCGTGGAGTGTTCCTACGTTGGTCCTAGACGCCTCGTCACAGCCTGAGAAACTAACTACACCTAAAGATAGATATAGGAAAGCTATCTGCCCCGGAGCAGAACCCCAAAGATATTAGAAAGCCCCCAAACATGTAATGGCGGTTAGACAAGATGAAATACTGACACAGAAAGAAAATAGTATGAGCAAACGCTGGGGCCCAAACTAACTAAATAGAAAAGGATAGGAAGGGTACTTACTGCAATCCCAGAAAACCCTGAAAAGCGCCAACTCTACTAATTTCAAAAATACCTGAGATCACACGACCTCTACCACCTAAATTAGTTCTCTGGTGTAACAAAATCAAAACAGCAGCCACTGAAAAAACTGGAAAAAGCAAAAGTACAAATATCAGTGGCTGAACAAAACTGAGAGGGCAGAAGCCCCCGGAGGGGACCCTGAAGGACCCCACAGAAGTCTATTCCCCTACTGGGGATCGATTCAACCCTCATTATCACCTGAGTAGAAAACTAATATTACTGTTGTGAATGGGTTTGAGATGAGTTCTGAGCAATTTTTATCGTAAATTTATTGGTAATTTCTCGGTTATTGTTGCTCAGAACTCATCTCAAACCCATTCACAACACACCCTCTTTCAAAATAACAGCAGGATCAGATAACTCAGGAGAGTCCGCAAGGAAACTCCTCGATAGGGCATCCGCCTTAACATTCTTAGTGCCAGGAAGAAAGGAAACCACAAAATTAAAACGTGTGAAAAACAAGGCCCACCTGGCCTGTCTAGGATTAAGTCGCTTGGCTGATTCCAGATAAACCAGATTCTTATGGTCCGTGAGGACCACCACCTGATGTTTGGCTCCCTCCAGCCAATGTCTCCACTCTTCAAAAGCCCACTTCATAGCCAATAGCTCCCGATTACCCACGTCATAATTAAGTTCAGTTGGAGAAAATTTTCGAGAGAAAAAGGCACAAGGGTTACTTTTAGAGGTCTCTGGATCTCTTTGGGACAAAACGGCACCTGCCCCAATTTCAGAGGCATCAACCTCCACCTGAAATGGCAGAGAAACATCAGGCTGCCGTAGAACAGGAGCAGAAGTGAATCTCTGCTTAAGTTCCTGAAACGCAGAGACTGCCTCAGGAGGCCAATTCACCACATCAGAACCCTTTTTGGTCAAATCAGTCAATGGTTTAACAATAACGGAGAAATTACCAATAAATTTACGATAAAAATTGGCAAAATCCAAGAATCTCTGAAGAGCCTTTAATGAAGTAGGTTGGACCCAATCACAGATGGCCTGAACCTTGACCGGGTCCATTTCAATAACAGATGGGGACAAAATGAATCCCAGAAATGAGATCCTCTGTACGCCAAAAAGACACTTTGATCCCTTCACATACAGAGCATTCTCTCTCAAAATCTGGAACACAGTCCGAACATGTTTCACATGAGAGTCCCAGTCATTGGAAAAAATCAAGATATCATCGAAATAAACAATCAGAAATTTATCCACAAAATCCCTGAAAATGTCATTCATGAAGGACTGGAAGACAGAAGGAGCATTAGTGAGCCCAAAGGGCATCACTAGGTACTCAAAATGCCCCTCTGGGGTATTGAATGCCGTCTTCCATTCATCCCCGTGCTTAATGCGAATAAGGTTATACGCCCCCCTGAGGTCAAGCTTGGTAAACCAAGTAGCACTTTTCACCCTGGAAAACAGGTCAGAAATCAAGGGTAACGGATATTGATATTTCACAGTGATATTGTTAAAGAGACGATAAAATACACGGCCTTAATGAACGATCCTTTTTGGCCACAAAGAAAAAACCAGCACCCAAGGGTGAAGAGGATGGTCTGATATGACCCTTCTCCAATGACTCCTTGATATAAGACCGCATAGCGTCATGTTCAGGTACAGACAAGTTAAAAAGGCAACCTTTAGGGAATTTATTACCAGGCACTAATTCAGTAGCGCAGTCATAGCTCCTATGGGGGGGCAAGGATGCAGATTTACTTTCGCTAAACACATCAGAAAAATCAGTCAAAAATTCAGGAACATCCTGAGCCTGGGGAGAGGCAGAAAAAACAGGAGTGTTGGCATTAACACATTGGCAGCCCCAACTGGTTACAGACACAGATTTCCAATCCAAAACAGGATTATGAGACTGTAACCAAGGGAAACCTAGTACAATTATGTCATGCAGATTATACAGCACCAAAAATTTGCAACTCTCCTGATGATCAGGTTCAACGCTCATTATCACCTGAGTAGAGAACTGGGGTTTATTCTCAGCCAAAGGGGTAGAATCAATCCCCAGTAGGGGAATAGACTTCCGTAGGGGTATCAAGGGAAACCCACAACGTTTAGCAAAATCAAAATCCATCAGGTTAATAGCTGCTCCCGAATCAACAAAAGCCTGAGCAGAAAATGTGGACAGGGAGCAAATCAGGGTAACAGTCAACAGAAATTTAGTCTGAACACTAACCAAGACAACTGAGCGTGCAAAACGTCTTCCCCGCTTAGGGCAGACTGAAATAGCATGAGAGGCGTCACCACAGTAAAAACATAACCCATTGCGTTTTCGAAACTCATGACGCTGTGCCCCAGAATCCACTCTATCTCACTGCATGGGTTCAGAAGCTGGTTCACAAGGCAACACTATTCCACGCATACCTCTACGCTCACGAAAACGTCTGTCAATTTGAATCGCTAATGACATAGAATCATTGAGACCAGAGGGAGCAGGGAAACCCACCATAACATCTTTTACATTCTCTGACAGACCCTTCTAAAAAAGGGCTGCCAAAGCATCATCATTCCATTTGGTCAGGACTGCCCACTTACGAAATTTCTGACAGTATAACTCAGCGTCCTCAAGCCCCTGATTTAATGCCAACAAGGTTTTTTCAGCTTGATCAGTGACATTAGGTTCATCGTACAATAACCCCAGAGCCAGAAAAAATGCATCGACATTACGCAAAACAGGGTCCCCAGGTGTCAGGGAAAAAGCCCAATCCTGAGGATCGCCGCGCAGGAGAGAGATGACAATTTGAACCTGCTGCGCTGCGTTCCCTGAGGACTTAGGTTTTACGGCAAAAAACAACTTACAGTTATTTTTGAAATTCAGAAATTTAGCTCGATCCCCTAAAAACAAATCTGGAATGGGAATCCTAGGTTCCACAACAGGCAACCCTGCAAGATAGATAGCAATACTCCGAACTTCAGTGGCAAGCTGATCCACACGGCCAGACAACTGTGCAAGCTCCATTGAGAGAAAAAAAAATCATCCTCAGCACTCAGAGAAACAGAGGGGAAAAAAAAAAATCTCTGACAACTCTGACAATCCTTTTTTTTTCCACACTATTTTTCCCTTCTGTGAGTACCATATAATTTTCAGTTTGGGCCGGTGATACTGTTGTGTTTTGGTAGCTGAGGAGAGCAGGCAAAAACGGCAATACACCAGAGAGGTTGGAATCTACTGGATTGCAGTACCCTGACTAACCACCACAACTAAAGGCAGCCGTGGAGCATACCTACGTTGGTCCTAGATGCCTCGTCACAGCTTGAGAAGCTAACTACACCTAAAGATAGAAATAGGAAAACTATCTGCCCCGTAGCAGATCCCCAAAGAACATAGGAAGACCCCAAACATGTAATGGTGGTTAGACAAGAGGAAATACAGACACAGACAGAAAATAGTATGAGCAAACGTAGGGGCCCAATCTTCCTAGAAAGAAAAGGATAGGAAGGACACTTACTGCAATCCCAAAAAACCCTAAAAAGTACCAACTCTACTAATTACAAAAACACCTAAGATCACACGACCTCTACCACCTAAATTAGTTCTCTGGTGTAACAAAACTAAGCCGCAGCCACTGAAAAAACTGGAAAAGGCAAATGAACAAATAACAGAGGCTCAGATAAACTGAGAGGACCTCCAAAAGAATGCAGGAAACAATGCAAAATGCAAGCACAAAAATACTAGCAGAAAAAATCTTATCTGTTAGCAGAAGATGCAGGCAAAACACAGCAAGCTTCCAAGTGAACCAGGAACCAAAGATGAGACAAGAACAATTGATCACCGGCAACCCTGATGGGAGGGAACCTCCCTTATATAAGACCAGTCTAACTCCTGATCGCCAATCTTCACAATCTTCATTGAACGGTTCAGCACTGTTTGCAACCACCAGAGTTGGTTTCTAACACATTCACAACAGTGGGCCCTGCTATATACTATGAGGGCCCTGCTATATACTATGTGGGCCCTGCTATATACAATGTGGGCCCTGCTATATACAATGTGGGCCCTGCTGTATACTATGTGGGCCCTGCTGTACACTATGTGGGCCCTGCTGTATACTATGTGGGCCACGCTGTACACTATGTGGGCAGTGCTGTATACTATGTGAGCCCTGCTATATACAATGTGGGCCCTGCTATATACTATGTGGGCCCTGCTGTATACAATGTGGGCCCTGCTGTATACTATGTGGGCCCTGCTGTATACTATGTGGGCCCTGCTATATACTATGTGGGCCCTGCCATATACAATGTGGGCCCTGCCGTATACAATGTGGGCCCTGCTGTATACTATGTGGGCCCTGCTGTATACCACGTGGGCCCTGCTGTATACTATGTGGGCCCTGCTGTTATGTTTTGGTAGCTGAGGAGAGTAAGCAAAAACGGCAATACACCAGAGAGGCTGGAACCTATTGGATTGCAGTTGTTAGAACTCTCCTGTTAGTTTTTTTTTAATCTTGCTGGTCACATGACCTTTGTGGCCTATTTAATCCTGCTCCGCCTTTCTGGCTTTGCTGAACTTCATTGTAACTTCTACTCTTAAGCTAGCCAGGTGCTTTGTTACCTTACTCAGATAGTTTTGCTTGGTCTTCAGACCTCTATGTTCTATGTTGTTTTGTTTTTCTTTTTACTGCTACAACTTCTGTTAGGAGGTGTCCACCTTTTCTCCCAGTCCCTAGTGCTTGTAGGGATCCCTTCCTCGCATCTATAGGTCTTCGTTCAGACTAGCTGAGGACTTTAGCGGGTCTGTCTCACAGGAGAAGGTAAATTATTCAATACTACCAAATCCAAATTCTCTTGATGAACACCATTAATAGTAAGGGGAAATTCACAGACCTTGTGAGTAACATTCTTCAAGGGAGAGCCATCAACAGAAACTACGGCAATAGGGGATGACAAAGGTTTGGGTTTTAATTTAAGTTTTTCCAAGAATTCCCCATCAATCATATTCAGCGTAGAACCACAATCGACAAATACCCGAAAATCCATTAATTCTTCCTGAGCAGCAGGAGCTACGAAGATCGTCGCGATTGCACACCCTGACTTCTCACAGCTGAGTTTCTGGTGCTGGGTGTTTTTTCGGCAGTGAGGGAGTTAATGCTAGACAAAGCCAGCCTCGCCCAGCTGCAATTAATGTTGCTGTAATTGGATTCCTTCAAATACCTGCCAGTCTGCTAGGGAAATGTCGGTGAAAGCATTCATGCAGACCAGCAGAGCGGATCGTGGTGTTGTGAAGTCTGAATTGAAGAGTACCTGGTGTGGTCTTTTCTCCCCTCCTCGCTTTATCATTTATCTCCGTACCCGTTGGTGTTCCCTCTGTTTTTTGTGGTGAGAGTTTGGTATGCAAGGTGGATTTTAGTTTACCCCTTGTACTGTCTTGTTCGTCTATTACTGTGTCTAGGCATATACCTTCCAGTCCCCGGTGTGGTGATCAGGGTCCTTCTCAGGACTAGATCACTGAGGTTCAGGGATCCTCAGGAGGTAGGGATTACGCTGGCGGCCTGGACCTCTGTACCTGTCATGTATAGTGTACAGTTCCTATAGCGTCTTGTGCTTGGGTGCGAGGAAAACACAGGAGACATAGGTTGAAATGAAATGACTTGTATTACTTCATACAAGCATGCTGAAAAGTTCACACAGTTTGCAGGAACAGCGACAGGAGACACAGCAGGCCAGAGTAACTTCAAGCACTACAATAACTCTCCAAAGCAGGTTCAGGATCTCTTCTCTGTACCGTAATTCCTCTGCAAACATGGATTCACCAAACAGCAGGTTTCCAGAGTCCAAAAGTGTTCCAAGGTTCCTCAGTAGGGAATAGCTGGAGTACAAGTCCAAGGCTTCCAGGAGTCAGGTCACAGACTGACTGAGGCTTGATTCAGGAGCACTGATTGTTCAGCTGAGGCTGCTTAAGAAACAAGAGGGAAGAATCAGGGCGGGAACATGAAAACTGGAAACTCCATATTAACTGAGGGCAAGAGCTGCAGAAAGACAGAAAGCAAAATGGCCGACGGAAAACTGAGTTTCAAGGAACATGTCAACAGAGACAAAGAACCTTACATTACTCCCCCCTTAGGGACAACCTCCGGATGACCTCAGACCAGGCTTGTCAGGGTACCTCTGATGAAACTGGCGGAGCAGGCGAGGAGCATTTACATTATTGACTGGTTCCCATGAGTTGTCCTCCACTGGGTAGCCCTGCCATTTAATCAAATATTGCAACTGATTTCTGTACAACCTGGAATCTAGAATCCTTTCCACCATAAATTCTTCCTGACCATCGACCAGCACTGGGTCAGGGCAAGGAGAAGAACGTCCAGGAAATGTATTGGGTGTTGCAGCCTTTAGTAGGGATACATGAAAGACAGGGTGGATTCTCATAGTTCTGGGCAGTTGAAGACGACAAGCAACAGCACTTATAATCTTATTGATCTTATAAGGTCCAATGTACTTATGTCCCAATTTAGACGATGGAATCTTTAATTTAAGATTTCTGGTTGACAGCCAGACCAAATCTCCTACTGTAAGGTTCTATGTATATATTCCTGAAACTCAGTTTGTTCGTCAGCCATTTTACTTTCTGTCTTGCTGCAGCTATCTTGCCCTCAGTCAAAATGGAGTTTCCAGCTTGCATGTTCCCGCCCTGATTCTCTCCTTTGCTTCTTAAGCAGCCACAGCTGAGCAATCAGTGCTTCAGAATCTAGCCTGCAGTGAACCTGTGACTTGACTCCTGTAAGCCTTGGACCTTGTACTCCAGCTATTCCTACTGAGGAACTCTGAAGCACTTGTGGACTCTGAACCCTGCTCTTTGAAAGACCCACGTTTGCATGGACTTACGGTAACAGAGAAGAAGATCCTGAATCTGTATTGGAGAGTGATTGCTGAGCTTGGATTACTCTGGCCTGCTGTGTCTCCTGTTTCTGTGTCTGCAAACTGTGTGACTATTTCTGCCAACTTGTATGAAGTAATACAGGACTTTTCTATATCAAACCTGTGACTCCTGTGTTTTCATCGCACTCAAGCACAAGACGCTATATGAACTGTACTACATACATTACAAGATTCTGAAGCCAAAACGTTAGTGTCTGCTGGGTCTGGAAGGCTGTGTCTGCTGTACTGTGGATATCAGACGTCCGGTTGTACTTTCTGTGATGACAGTGGTTGTGACTTCTCACAACCATTCCAGGTGAGCAATTCCCTTAAGTTTTTTCTTTTTGCAGTGTTACCACAGGTAAACACTATTGTTTTTTTTTTTTTTCCTTTCTTTTCTCTTTTTTGTCTGCTGTAACTCTGGATATCAGATGTCTGGTTGAAACTTTCTGTGATGATAGTGGTTGTGACTTCTCACAACCATTCCAGGTGAGCAGTTCCCTTAATTTTTTTTTCTCTCTGCAGTGTTGCCACAAATCTACAGGACCTCAATAATCACAATTTGCAAGTGGTTGGACAGACTACCCAGGATTTGCGAGCCAGGATTGAGGTTCTAGAGGGGCGAGTCCAGGCTCCTGCCGTAGCCCCGAGTGCTGGGATTCCCAAGTTGCCCCCTTTTCGTTTTGGCGGTGAACGTGAGAAATTCAGGGGATTTATTAATCAATGCAATCTTTTTTTTTCTGCACATGCTTCACAATTTCCCACTGAACGATCTAAGGTGCTTACTATAATTATGTTGCTTACCAACAAGGCTTTAATGTGGGCAAACCCTCTGATTGAGACTGAGGATGATTGTTTGAATCACCTTGATGATTTTATTTCAGCCATGGGGCAGGTGTTTGATGACCCCAATCGAGGTGCAACAGCTGAAGCAGCCATGTTAGCTTTGCGCCAAGGTAAGCACTCGGTAGCTGAATATGCCTTGGATTTCAGGAGATGGGCCCTTGATACCACCTGGGACAGTTCCGCCAAAAAATCTATTTTTCGAAAGGGGTTATCTCCACTGATTAAGGATGAACTTGCTCGTGCCGACCCTCCCACTGCGTTAGGTGACTTTATTAACTACTGCATCCGTATTGATACTCGTCTGACTGAACGCAGGCAAGAGAGATGGTTCGAAAGCAATCGTACTAACCTTTTCCTACCTTCCTCTCCAGCTAAGGAACCTTTGAGTAGGATTACACGGGAACCTGAACCTGAACCCATGCAGGTAGACTCTTTACAACGACGGGTTAGTGATGCACGCAAGGAACATCGTTTTAAGGAGAATCTATGTTTCTATTGTGGTAAGTCAGGGCACTTCATTATAAACTGCCCCAGCCGTTCTCGTAAGACTACTGCAGCACTCATTCATTGTGAGTGTTGCGAGAGGGGATCTGTCAGGTCCGAGCCTCAGGCTCCAGAGAGATCTGCAGCAACAGATCTTGATTTCTCGGACTTAAACTCCGTTACCTCTGAGGACGTTGACTGTGTAAACGCTGCCATTTTTCAAGTTTCCTCAGCGGTGTCCCAGCTGAGTTGTAAGAAAAACAATTCTCATTGCTTTCTTTCCATCAAACTCTGGGTTGACTCAGCTTGGGTGTCTAGCTCTGCTATGATCGACTCAGGGGCAAGTGGAAATTTTATGGATGTCTCCTTTGCTCTGAAACAGGGAATACGTTCAGTGAAGAAGGCTACTCCAGTACAGATGGAAACTGTGGATGGCTCCCTGCTGACCTCTGGACCAGTGGATCAGGAAACAGAGCCTTTGAGGGTTCTTATGGGTAAAGATCATCAAGAGAAACTGTCCTTTATGCTTATCTCTTCTCCCCACTTTCCCATTATTCTAGGGCTACCATGGCTGCAGGCTCAGAATCCTACCATTAACTGGGAGACCAAGGAATTACACTTTCCAGAGAAACAGATGAGTCCAAAAGTTTCAGCTTGCTCTGTTCCTAAAGGAATCATGTCAGTCCCTGAACTACCAGCTGTATACCAGGACTATGTGGATTTATGTGACAAGAAGAACGCTGACCAGCTTCCTCCTCACCGTCCATATGATTGTCCAATTGAATTATTGCCTGGAGCAGAGATACCTTTTGGTAAGATCTACCCCCTGGCGGGGCCCGAGCTAAAGGCTTTAAAGGATTACATAGATGAAAATCTAGCCAAGGGCTTCATACGCCCCTCTTCATCTCCTGCAGGTGCACCCATCTTCTTTGTAAAGAAGAAAGATGGATCTCTGAGACCATGCGTAGACTATAGGGAACTCAATAAGGTTACTATTAGAAACCGTTATCCATTGCCTTTAATCCCTGAGTTATTGGAGAGAGTGCGACATGCCAAAATTTTTTCTAAACTAGATCTTCGTGGGGCCTATAACTTAGTCCGTATTAGACCTGGAGATGAATGGAAGACTGCATTCAGGTCACGCTATGGACACTTTAAATATCTAGTTATGCCTTTTGGTCTGAGTACCGCCCCAGCCACTTTCCAACACTTGGTGAATGACATCTTCAGGGATCTCCTAGATACATTCGTGGTAATTTATTTGGATGATATTCTAATTTTTTCTAACTCCACAGAGGAACATCATGGACATGTGAGAATGGTCTTGGAACGTCTAAGACAAAATCATCTTTACATCAAACTTGAAAAGTGTGAATTCCATAGGACCGAAATTCAATTTCTGGGGTATGTACTGTCTACACAAGGAATTAGTATGGATGGAAGCAAAACCCAAGCCATCAAGGATTGGCCAAGTCCTAGAAATGTGAAGGAGGTACAGCGCTTCATCGGGTTTGCCAACTTCTATAGACGTTTCATTAGAAATTTCTCTGAGGTAGTGTCACCTATCACTCAACTTACCCGGAAAGAGTCTAGGTTTTCCTGGACTCCCCAAGCCCAGGAAGCATTTTCCCGTCTAAAAGATAAATTTACCACTGCACCTATCCTAGTACATCCCAACCCCGAGCTTGCCTTCATAATAGAGGTGGATGCTTCAGACTGTGCCGTTGGAGCTATACTCTCTCAGAGAACAGGTGAGAAGAATGTCTTGCATCCCTGTGCCTTCTTTTCCCAGCAGTTGTCTTCGGCTGAGAGGAACTACGATGTGGGCAATAGAGAGTTGTTGGCCATTATTGCCGCCTTCAAAGAATGGAGATACCTTCTTCAGGGAGCTGCACAGCAAATAGTCGTCCTGACAGACCATCGTAACCTTGAGTTTATCAGGTCGGCTAAGTGCCTGACTCCTCGCCAGGCTCGCTGGAATCTTTTCTTAAACCAATTTAATTTTATCATCTCTTATAGACCAGGATCGCGCAATGGAAAGGCTGATGCACTCTCTAGGATTTACTCAGCAGAGACACGTCCAATTACTCCTCCTAAGACTATTCTTCCTGACTCTAGATTCCTAGGAGTAATTCATAATCAAGACCTACTTAAGGACATCAAGGAAGCATACCATGCGGATTCCTTTTTGGCACAACCCCCAAGGGACGTAAGTCTTGTCTTTAAGAATGGTGTGTGGATTCAGGGACAACGTCTGTATATTCCTGAAACAGTCAGATTAAGAGTATTGCAACTCATTCACGATTCCAAGATAGCTGGGCATAGAGGAATTCTAAAGACACAGGAATTTCTTTCTCGTTTCTTTTGGTGGCCCACTTGCAGGAAGGATGTTTTGAATTATGTCACTTCATGTGAGGTCTGTGCAAGATGCAAAACACCTCGCTCCTCACCAACTGGTCTGTTACAGCCTCTTCCCACCCCGTCCCGCCCGTGGGGATCCATTTCTATGTACTTCATTGTGGAGTTACCAACCTCTCAGGGGAAGAACACCATTCTAGTGGTGGTTGACCGTCTAACAAAGGCAGCTCATTTTATCCCTTGTGTCGGCTTACCCACTGCAAAACAGACATCAGATTTGATGATTAAAGATGTGTTTCGCTTACATGGAGTACCGGATGAGGTTATTTCGGATCGAGGGGTGCAATTCACTTCTAGGTTTTGGTAAAATTTCTGTGCAGCATTGGACATTAAAGTAAACCTTTCTTCTGCTTTTCATCCCCAGACTAATGGACAGACCGAACAAACCAATCAAACCCTGGAGCAGTATCTCCGCTGCTTTATCTGCCACCTACAGGATGATTGGGTGGATCTACTTCCATTAGCTGAGTTCTCGTATAACAACTCTCAGAGTGCCTCTGTGTAGCCCTGGTACACAATACCAGGAGGATGAGTGGAGAGGTAACAGTTAAGGGCTCTTCATACATCATGTACACTTCTGACACACCCAGCAGGGGTGTGGAAGGGAGTGATTTCTAGTCAGTCAGTTTCCTGTCCTTGGACAGAGTAGACGTGTCCAGTTTGAGCCTGTCAGCAGTTCAGAAAGTGGAGGCTGGTACAGGTGGTCTAATTCACCTTAGCCTAGTCAGAGCTGTGCCCCACTGGAAGAAAGACTGAGCTATCTATTAAGAGTCGAGCAAATCGAAGGGCAAAGTGGAAGGAAGATTATTGGAAAAGTGCTTTTGGCTTGGAAAAGTCCTGCACATTGCTACCGGTCACTGGGGACCGAAGGATCACTATTAGCTACAAGCATAGTGGTAAGAAAACCAGGGATTTACCGGACCCTAGGTTGCGGCAAACAGCCCCATATAGTCAGTACGTAACTGGAGTCAGGTGGAATAGGGACTTTGAGTCAAGCGCAGACAAAAGCAAGAACCTAGTTTCATCAATTGGAAGACTTCACCACAAATCTGACCGGGCAGAACAGCTCTGGAATAGCTGAAATTAAAGAGGGAACTACGCTGCAAGCTGGTTGTACTCATCGTTATTGGACAGTAAAGGAGGCCCCTAACTTGCTTAGCTGTTTCCTCAAAGCTCATCCTCCATCAACCCCATCAGCCTCCCTGGGACCTGCCTTACCATCTTGCAAGTAAAGGTATGGAAAGACGCTGACCGTGTGAGACTGAGTTATTGATTTGCATGCCCGCACAATCCCTACCTGACTACCGACCTGAGGGAAGAGTCCCACCTGTAGGGGACCCGACATCTAGCTGCCTCACCATCCCCTCAGAGATCTATAGCAGCGCTGGTACAAATTACCAGAAGACTACAGGTGGCGTCACGAACTGTATATAAATCTATCCCCTGTAAATATCCCCCAACATACGCCAGACCGCCAGGGCCACAGACCGAGCCACCGCTACCTGTGACAATCCCCATAGACTTCTACGGGCTCGGCTCTGAGTACCCCATTGCCCTGGTAACCCACAATTGTGGTGGCGGGTCGACACAAAAAATTTGGCGTCACGAACAGGATACGAAACTTGCAGCATTGCGAGCCCTGTGTGCCTGTGGAGTGTTTTGGTGAAAAAGACTGTTGCTATTGTTTGGCGCCAAATACCGCCATATTTGCCGCCAGATTCGCGCCCTAAGGCGCTGGAGAAGAAGGTGGGCGTACCTGAGAGAGCGCGCAAAGTCTTGGACACGCCCCCGGCTCTGACTCATCGGCAGGTCCTGCAACAGGAAGTGAACGCTCTGACATCAGAGCGCCTGCGACGAAGGTCCTGTTCTCACTGCGGTGCCTGTGAAATAGCAGCATCTGAAACCGGTAGGCTCCGTTTAACCAAGGGGGCGCTAAGATGTCACAACAACCGGCTGACAGTGCGGCCCCGGCCGGAGGCCCCAATCCCGCACCGTCTGGTATTGTAGCGCCAGATGGGGGCGCAGGCCCTGCACCCAGTCCGGTAGTCCCGATCATGCCACTAACGCTCCCATATATGCCTGGGGCGAAATGGCTTCCCCAATACAGCGGTGGGCCAGGCACATTAGCAGGCTTCAAGCGGAAGTTATGCAGCATCCTAGAAATGTACTCCATGCCTGGAGAGGTAGTATTAAAAAGAAAAAGGAAGATGCACAAACTGGATAACCAGTGGGAGCAAGAACCCTACGTCATACAAGATTCTAAATATGACAACAGAAAAGTTTGTGTCGTCAGTAAGGACGGAGGAAGAACAACAATCACTGTGTCCAGAGATCATTTGAAATTGTGTCCAGAACACTTAAAGCGTTGTGAAAAGAACCCTGTCCTCAATCAAGGAGAAAGAAAGGAAGAGGTCCTACACACAGATCTGGGAGATTTTCCTGCGGATTGGCCCCGACTGGGAGATGCTGTGATAATTCCAGTGTTGCAGTTTTATCAGCCACAAGAGGAAGTTCTACCTCCAGTTGTGCCTGTGGTGCCAGTTGAGCCCGCTCAGGAGTTACCCATCCCAGCAACACCTCAACCTGTGGAATCTCAAGAAGGATCATCTGAAGCAGCGCCCCATACTATGGGATCCCCTGGTGAAGCTGACTCACACCGCCCAGCCATCAGTACGCTTGCCAGATCCATAGAAAGATTAAGGCAGTTCTATAGTTTGCCGTTACGCAGTGCAGACAGATCGCAACTTGATATACCTGAAGCTACACCACGTAGATCAGAGCGAACCACCAAAGGGAAGTTACCCATTAGATATCAGCAGTGATTATAACGAATTCATGTGAATATTGTGAAAAGTCTATATATATATGTGTTTTTCCCTATTATGTCTTCGTTTAACAATGGACTCAGAGGCTGAGGACTGAGCCAGCCCAAAAACTGTATCCTGTAAATAGTTGCACTAAAGTGCCTTTTTAATGGTTTCACATGAAGCCTTGACTTACCTCTGAACAGAAAACCCGTGTGGTGTGGCACTGAGTGAGGTCTGCATTCGGATGTCCTGCAGCCCACCCAGGACCCACGTTGAAGGTTTGGTGCGGGTCCTTCACAAGAATACTGTATATTTATTGAATGCTATTTAATACTTTTGTATTTCTATATATAATGTTATTTTGCAACGTTCAAGATATCCTCACCTCCCGGATGGGACAAATTAATGTTATTGTTGATGTTTTCATGCATAAACAAAACTGTCTCTTTATATTTTACAGCCCGGGAGTGCTGTCGTTTACCATGGGGGAATGTGTAGCCCTGGTACACAATACCAGGAGGATGAGTGGAGAGGTAACAGTTAAGGGCTCTTCATACATCATGTACACTTCTGACACACCCAGCAGGGGTGTGGAAGGGAGTGATTTCTAGTCAGTCAGTTTCCTGTCCTTGGACAGAGTAGACGTGTCCAGTTTGAGCCTGTCAGCAGTTCAGAAAGTGGAGGCTGGTACAGGTGGTCTAATTCACCTTAGCCTAGTCAGAGCTGTGCCCCACTGGAAGAAAGACTGAGCTATCTATTAAGAGTCGAGCAAATCGAAGGGCAAAGTGGAAGGAAGATTATTGGAAAAGTGCTTTTGGCTTGGAAAAGTCCTGCACATTGCTACCGGTCACTGGGGACCGAAGGATCACTATTAGCTACAAGCATAGTGGTAAGAAAACCAGGGATTTACCGGACCCTAGGTCGCGGCAAACAGCCCCATATAGTCAGTACGTAACTGGAGTCAGGTGGAATAGGGACTTTGAGTCAAGCGCAGACAAAAGCAAGAACCTAGTTTCATCAATTGGAAGACTTCACCACAAATCTGACCGGGCAGAACAGCTCTGGAATAGCTGAAATTAAAGAGGGAACTACGCTGCAAGCTGGTTGTACTCATCGTTATTGGACAGTAAAGGAGGCCCCTAACTTGCTTAGCTGTTGCCTCAAAGCTCATCCTCCATCAACCCCATCAGCCTCCCTGGGACCTGCCTTACCATCTTGCAAGTAAAGGTATGGAAAGACGCTGACCGTGTGAGACTGAGTTATTGATTTGCATGCCCGCACAATCCCTACCTGACTACCGACCTGAGGGAAGAGTCCCACCTGTAGGGGACCCGACATCTAGCTGCCTCACCATCCCCTCAGAGATCTATAGCAGCGCTGGTACAAATTACCAGAAGACTACAGGTGGCGTCACGAACTGTATATAAATCTATCCCCTGTAAATATTCCCCCAACATACGCCAGACCGCCAGGGCCACAGACCGAGCCACCGCTACCTGTGACAATCCCCATAGACTTCTACGGGCTCGGCTCTGAGTACCCCATTGCCCTGGTAACCCACAATTGTGGTGGCGGGTCGACACACCTCCACTAAACAGTCTCCTTTTTACTCTAATCTAGGTTATCATCCTAACATTCTACCACGATTTCCCATAGAAACGCCTTTACCAGCAGTGGCTGAAAGAATCACGTCTTTACAGAAGAATATGGATCTTCTAAAGGAAAATCTGGAATCGGCTCAAGAAAGGTACAAGAAAGCAGCAGATAAATTTCGTAAACCTGCACCAGCTTTCAAGGTAGGAGACTTGGTCTGGCTGTCAATCAGAAATCTTAAGTTAAGGATTCCATCGTCTAAGTTGGGACATAAGTACATTGGACCCTATAAAATCAGTAAAATTATAAGTGCCGTTGCTTGTCGTCTTCAACTGCCCAGAACTATGAGAATCCACCCTGTCTTTCATGTATCCCTACTAAAGGCTGCGACACCCAATACGTTTCCTGGACGTTCCTCTCCTTGCCCTGACCCAGTGCTAGTCGATGGTCAGGAAGAATTTGTGGTGGAAAGGATTTTAGATTCCAGGTTGTATAGAAATCAGTTACAATATCTGATTAAATGGCAGGGCTACCCAGTGGAGGACAACTCATGGGAACCGGTCAATAACGTTAATGCTCCTCGCTTGCTCCGTCAGTTTCATCAGAGGTACCCACACAAGCCTGGTCTGAGGTCATCCGGAGGTTGTCCTTAAGGGGGAGTAATGTAAGGTTCTATGTATTGTGAGACAGTGAAGGAATGTGTGTTGAATGGGGTGTGCATTTCGCCTAGGTATAAGGGAAATGTGTGGCTTTGTAAACCTAGTGGTAGAGAAAGGTCACTACACCTCACATTCAGCACACACTTGCAGCACAGGCCTGAAACTACTCAGGTCTTGATTAGGAGACCAGAAGTAGGTGTCTGCAAACACAATCTGAGAGCTCATTCAGTCTGGACAAGGGGTCCAGGCACAGAAGGTGTCTCCAAGAGTGTGGGAGCTAGTTTAGCCTGGACACAGGGAGGTGTCCTGGCACAAGAAACAGTCTCCAAGATTGTTAGAGCTGTCTTCAGCCTGGACACAGAGAGGTGTCCTGGCACAAGGAAGCAGTCTCTGTGAGCATGCATGCTGATGATTACTGAAGAGGAGGGGAGCCATCTCGTCTGGGTTAGATGTACCCCGGACACAGGAGTGTCTCTGTGAACCTCCATGCTGATGATTACCGAAGAGGAGGGGAGCCGTCTCAGTCTGGGTTAGAGGAAGGACCCCGGACACAGGAGTGTCTCTGTGAACCTCCAGCATAATGACTACTGAATAGGAGTGGATCTTTCTCAAGTCTGGAAGTCGGGTGGACCTTCAGACATAAGGAGGAGTATCTGGGAGACTCCATACTGGTAACATATATCATATGTGTTGTTTTGGGCACAGACTGATAGAGTCTGGGTTCCTGATAGAAAGGGACATTACATAAGTGTAATTAGTGGCTAGACAAGCCTAGGTCTTTTGTTTATGCTTTGTTTTATCTGTTTGCTGTGGACTTTAATAAAACTGGTTGCGGCCAGTTTTTACCATAATTGCTGTCTGAATGAACTGTTTCCGCGCCATTCTGTCTACCCAGACAGCGATCTCAGAGCTAAAACCCCCTGAAAGGCTACAATTGGTGGAGAATGCTGGGGCAGCGCAGGGCCTGGTACAGTTAGTGCTGGAGTGTGCATGCAGCACAGTGGCAAGAGACAGCATTAAAGGTGAAGTCTATTGAAATAGCAACAGAGGAAAAAAAAAAAAAGTGTGTTTCAGCAGAAACGTCTGTTTGGAGCAGTCTTGGGAGAGACAGTGGCCCTGATAGGGTCTGCAGAGAGGAAATGTATGCACAGCAAAGCTGAACTTGTTGTGAATATGACTGTGGAATGTGCAGCAGCAAAAGAAAAGTTTGTGGAGCAGTCTTAAAGAGACAGTAGCCCTAATAGACTTTGCAAAGGAAAAAAAAAAAAAAAAGTGGTTGCACAGCAAGGCTGAATTTTCTGTGGAAAAAAGCTGTGTAGTGTGTATGTCTTGAGTGAAGACTGCCGTTGTTAAGACAGAGAAGTCTGACAGCATGGATGACAGCATGGAGGCGCTGTTTGAACAAATGGCACAAGTTAATGTGCAACATAAAACTGCCGTGGTTGAGACAGATAAGTCCGGCCGTGTGAAGGAGCTCATTGAGTACCTGGTACAGGCCCAGCGAAGCATGCAGCAGAGCATGGAGCAGCAGCGCCTGCAGTACCAGCGGCAAATGCAGCAGTACCAGCAGCAAATCCTGCAGCAGCAGCAGGAGAATAACCGGTTGTTTTTTGAGCAGGTTGCAGCACTGCAGGGGACTTGTGGTGCATCGTCCCAAAGTAATGTTGCAAAGTCACCTGACTTGTCCGCTGTGAAGAGGGCGGTAAGACGGTCCTTGAAAAAGATGACACCTCGTGATGATGTGGAGGTATATCTCACTAGGTTTGAGAGACTGGCAGAGAAGGAGAATCTGCCCCTATCTGAATGGGCCATGATGGTCGCACCATATCTGATTGGAGAGCCCCAAAGGGCATATGCTGACCTGAGCGAGCAGGACAGCCAAGACTATGCTAAGATGAAAGTGGAGATTCTTACCCGGCTGGGTGTTACGGTGACAGCCCATGCCAGGGGAGTTCATGACTGGAGATACAGTTGGGAGTCTGCAGTCAGCAGGCCTGATTATGGAGTTGAAAAGGTGGTAGTGAACCGCTACACCCGAGCATGTCCTACAGTGAACCGCTACACCCGAGCATGTTCTCCTGAGGTACAGCCGTCTGAGAGGACGTCACTTCAGAGTTCCCGGACGTCGAACTCTCCCGGTAAGAGCGTTCCAGCTGTTGGGGACATGGGGTATGCTGATAAGCGGGTTCAGGCCCGAGGGGACATGTGGGTGGAAGAGTGTGATGGACAGTGTTGGAGATGTCGTGAAATTGCAGCCAACTGTCCACTAGAGGGGGAGCCTATGTGCCGTGATGTTGGCAGATCCCTCTCTCTCTGCGCAGAACCTGTGTGTGTGACCACCGCAACCGAAGAGACTGGACCACAGGTGTCCCCGGTGGTTACAAATGGTTGCTCAGCGCAGGCCCTCTTGGACTCAGAGAGTCCAGTGACTTCCGTATGTGACAGCCTGATTGATAGGGACTTCATCCCTGATAAGCACTTGAGTATGGTGTGCATCCATGGAGACACCAAAGTCTACCCAGAGACTGCCATGGACTTGGTCCCCAAACTCGGGGAGATTTCATGTGAAGTGGGGGTAGTGAAGACCCTGGTGCAACCCGTTATATTGGGTAATGACTTTCCCCGGTCTAAGGATCTCTGGGGGAAGGGTGATTCTGATGGACAGTGTGATGAAGCCCCTACTGAGGGTACGCAGTCCCGAGGGCGGAACACGATGCTAGTGGGATGTTAAAATTATGTGATAATGATGATGATAATGCTAATGATGATGATGATCCTGATAATGATGATGACCATGAAAATGGTGCTGATGCTGGTAATGATAGTGATGATAATACTGATCATAGTCATGATAATGATGTTGATAATAATGATGACTGTGATAGTGATGAAATTCCTTTGCAGGTGATGTTGGGAGACGAGGATGGTGGTTCTCGGGAACCGAGTGTCCCTGACTTGCCTGTGTCCTGTGACGGTTTTGAGAGTGAGCAGTGGCGAGAACCCTCTCTTAAAACAGCACAGGAAAATATGATTGTTCTAAATGAGGTTTCCCAGGAGCCTGACTCTGAGGAGAGGTTCTCTCATGTTGCCATAAACACTGAAGTCCAGGGAGAGGTTGTGAGTCAGCTCCTAGTACCTGAACTATATAGAAGTGTAGTGCTGGGGTTGTCACATAGTCACATACTTGAGGGACCAGATGATGAAGTTAATGTTGTGGATGACATGTTAACTAAGGTTCCAGATCAGGATGTGAATGAGAATGAATTCTATACTCCTGAAAGTGAGCAGGATATGAATGAGAATGAATTCTGTTATGTTACGGTAGCTGAGGAGTGCAGGCAAAAAAGGAAATACACCAGAGCAGTTGGAATCTATGGGATTGCAGTACCCTGACTAACCACCACAACAAGAGGCAGCCGTGGAGCGTTCCTACGATGGTCCTAGACGCCTCGTCACAGCCTGAGAAACTAACTACACCTAAAGATAGAAATAGGAAAGCTATCTGCCCCGGAGCAGAACCCCAAAGATAATAGAAAGCCCCCAAACATGTAATGGCGGTTAGACAAGAGGAAATACTGACACAGAAAGAAAATAGTATGAGCAAACGCTGGGGCCCAAACTATCTAAATAGAAAAGGACAGGAAGGGTACTTACTGCAATCCCAGAAAACCCTGAAAAACACCAACTCTACTAATTTCAAAATCACCTGAGATCACACGACCTCTACCACCTAAATTAGTTCTCTGGTGTAACAAAAACAGCAGCCACTGAAAAAACTGGAAAAAGCAAAACTACAAAACACAGTGGCTGAACTAAACTGAGAGGGCAAAAGCCCCGGAGGGGACCCAGAAGGCCCCCACAGAAGTGCAGGACAAAATGCAAAAATATAGCAAAAACACAAAATAAGAAATTGTCTTATCTGATAGCAGGAGATGCAGACACGACACAGCAGGCTACAAGGGAAACTGGAAAGAAGGATTCAGACCAGAACAATTGATCACCGGCAACCCTGATGGGAAAATGATTCCCTTAAATAAGACCAATCAGTAACACCTGATTCCCAATCCTCACTAGTACCGCTTGTAACCACCAGAGGAAGCCTCTGCTCAGAACTCATCTCAAACCCATTCACAACAGAATTCTATACTCCTGAAAGTGAGCAGGATATGAATGAAAATGAAGGGTAAAGCCCTGACAGTGAGCCAGATGTGACTGAGGAAGTAGAGTGTGGGACGGACGGTGGGGCTTCTGGGCATGTCTTGCCAGAAGAGCCTGAAAGTGGGGAACTTGAGAAAAGTGAAAAACCCCCTATACCTTCTGTGATAGTTGGTGACACAGGGTCAGTGCACCAGGGACAGGAGGTACGTGAGTTTCTGAGGAAGAGTCAGCAGAAGTGTTCTGATGTGTCGGGTCGTACTTCTCTGGCCAGGCACTATATCGAAAATGAGCCCGGCCCTAAGGTCAAGATGAAACCGTGCAGGATACCCGAGGCCCGCAGAGAGCATAGGCCTGGGAGGGTACAGGGTAGTGCGGATGCTTCAGATGAAGAGAAAGCTGATGTTGGCTATGACAGTGGTGAGGATGAAGTTGATGAGGGCCATGACTGGTCCAGAGGTCACTGTCTCTGTTGGATTGTTGACCAGCCCTCCGGTCTGGATGACCAGCCCTCCGGTCTGGAGAAGAGGGAGGGGATATGTGAGACAGTGAAGGAATGTGTGTTGAATGGGGTGTGCATTTCGCCTAGGTATAAGGGAAATGTGTGGCTTTGTAAACCTAGTGGTTGAGTAAGGTCACTACACCTCACATTCAGCACACACTTGCAGCACAGGCCTGTGTTGTGAATGGGTTTGAGATGAGTTCTGAGCAGAGGCTTCCTCTGGTGGTTACAAGCGGTACTAGTGAGGATTGTGAGGACTGGGAATCAGGTGTTACTGATTGGTCTTATTTAAGGGAATCATTTTCCCATCAGGGTTGCCGGTGATCAATTGTTCTGGTCTGAATCCTTCTTTCCAGTTTCCCTTGTAGCCTGCTGTGTTGTGTTTGCATCTCCTGCTATCAGATAAGACAATTTCTTATTTTGTGTTTTTGCTATATTTTTGCATTTGGTCCTGCACTTCTGTGGGGGCCTTCTGGGTCCCCTCCGGGGCTTTTGCTTTCTCAGTTTAGTTCAGCCACTGTGTTTTGTACTTTTGCTTTTTTCAGTTTTTTCAGTGGCTGCTGTTTTTGTTACACCAGAGAACTAATTTAGGTGGTAGAGGTCGTGTGATCTCAGGTGATTTTGAAATTAGTAGAGTTGGTGTTTTTCAGGGTTTTCTGGGATTGCAGTAAGTACCCTTCCTGTCCTTTTCTATTTAGATAGTTTGGGCCCCAGCGTTTGCTCATACTATTTTCTTTCTGTGTCAGTATTTCCTCTTGTCTAACCGCCATTACATGTTTGGGGGCTTTCTATTGTCTTTGGGGTTCTGCTCCGGGGCAGATAGCTTTCCTATTTCTATCTTTAGGTGTAGTTAGTTTCTCAGGCTGTGACGAGGCGTCTAGGACCAACGTAGGAACGCTCCACGGCTGCCTCTAGTTGCGGTGGTTAGTCAGGGTACTGCAATCTCATAGATTCCAACTGCTCTGGTGTATTTCCTTTTTTGCCTGCACTCCTCAGCTACCGAAACATAACAGTATCACCGGCCCTAAAAATTGTATGGTACTCACAGAAGGGAAAAAATATTTTGAAGGAAGAAAAGTTGTCAGAGATATTTTTCTGTTTGTTGCATTTTTTTTTTTTTTTTTTTTCCCTCTGTATCTCTGGGTGCTGGGGAGGATCTTTTCTCCCAATGGAGTTTGCACAGTTGTCTGGCCGTGTGGATCAGCTTGCCACTGAGGTTCAGAGTATTGCTGCATATCTTGCTAGGTTGCCTGTTGTGGAACCTAGGATCCCCATGCCAGATTTGTTTTTAGGGGATCGAGCTAAGTTTCAGAATTTCAAAAATAATTGTAAATTGTTTCTTGCCTTAAAATCTAAGTCCTCAGGAAACGCAGTGCAGCAGGTTCAAATTATCATCTCTCTCCTGCGCGGCGATCCTCAGGATTGGGCTTTTTCCCTGATACCTGGGGATCCTGTTTTGAGTGATGT
Source organism: Oophaga sylvatica (assembly GCA_033576555.1). NCBI lineage: Eukaryota > Metazoa > Chordata > Amphibia > Anura > Dendrobatidae > Oophaga > Oophaga sylvatica. The sequence continues at coordinate 33,307 of JARQOD010006278.1, forward strand.
TGATGCATTTTTTCAGGCTTTGGGGTTATTGTACGATGAGCCTAATGTCACTGATCAAGCTGAAAAAGCCTTGTTGGCATTAAATCAGGGGCTTGATGACGCTGAGTTATACTGTCAGAGATTCCGTAGGTGGGCAGTCCTGACCAAATGGAATGACGACGCTTTGGCGGCCCTTTTCCGGAAGGGTCTGTCGGATAATGTAAAGGATGTTATGGTGGGATTCCCTGTCCCCTCTGGTCTCAATGATTCTATGTCATTGGCGATTCAAATTGACAGACGTTTGCGTGAGCGGAGAAGTATGCGTGGAGTGGTGTTGCCTTGTGAGCCAGCTGCTGAACCCATGCAGTGTGATAGAGTGGTGTCTGGGGCACAGCATCATGAGTTTCGAAAGCGCAATGGGTTATGTTTCTACTGTGGTGATGCCTCTCATGCTATTTCAGTCTGCCCTAAGCGGGGAAGACATTTTGCACGCTCAGTTGTCTTGGGTAGTGTTCAGACTAAGTTTTTATTAACTGTTACTCTGATATGCTCTCTGTCCTCATTTTCTGCTCAGGCTTTCGTTGATTCTGGAGCAGCTATTAACCTGATGGATTATGATTTTGCTAAACGTTGTGGGTTTTCCTTGATACCCCTACAGAAGTCTATTCCTTTACTGGGGATCGATTCTACCTCTTTGGCTGAGAATAAACCCCAGTTTTCTACTCAGGTGATAATGAGGGTTGAACCTGATCACCAGGAGTGCTGCAAATTTTTGGTTCTATATAATCTGCATGACATTATAGTGCTGGGTTTCCCTTGGTTACAGTCTCATAATCCTGTTTTGGATTGGAAATCTGTGTCTGTAACCAGTTGGGGCTGCCAATGTGTTAGTGCCAACACTCCTGTTTTTTCTGCCTCCCCCAGGCTGAGGATGTTCCTGACTTTTTGTTTGATTTTTCTGATGTGTTTAGCGAAAGTAAATCTGCATCCTTACCTCCCCATAGGAGCTATGACTGCGCTATTGAATTAGTGCCAGGTAGTAAATTCCCTAAGGGTCGCCTTTTTAACTTGTCTGTACCTGAACATGACGCTATGCGGTCTTATATCAAGGAATCATTGGAGAAGGGTCATATCAGACCATCCTCTTCACCCTTAGGTGCCGGTTTTTTCTTTGTGGCCAAAAAAGATGGTTCATTAAGGCCGTGTATTGATTATCGTCTCTTGAACAATATTACTGTGAAATATCAATACCCGTTACCCTTGATTTCTGACCTGTTTTCCAGGGTGAAAAACGCTACTTGGTTTACCAAGCTTGACCTCAGGGGGGCGTATAACCTTATTCGCATTAAGCACGGGGATGAATGGAAAACGGCATTTAACACCCTGAAGGGCATTTTGAGTACCTTGTGATGCCCTTTGGGCTCACTAATGCTCCTTCCGTCTTCCAGTCCTTCATGAATGACATTTTCAGGGATTTTGTGGACAAGTTTCTGATTGTTTATTTGGATGATATCTTGATTTTTTCTAATGACTGGGACTCTCATGTGAAACATGTTCGAACTGTATTCCAGATTTTGAGAGAGAATGCTCTGTATGTGAAGGGATCAAAGTGTCTTTTTGGCGTACAGAAGATCTCATTTCTGGGATTCATTTTGTCCCCATCTGTTATTGAAATGGACCCGGTCAAGGTTCAGGCCATCTGTGATTGGGTCCAACCTACTTCATTAAAGGCTCTTCAGAGATTTTTGGGTTTTGCCAATTTTTATCGTAAATTTATTGGTAATTTCTCGGTTATTGTTAAACCATTAACTGATTTGACCAGAAAGGGTTCTGATGTGGTGAATTGGCCTCCTGAGGCAGTCTCTGCGTTTCAGGAACTTAAGCAGAGATTCACTTCTGCTCCTGTTCTACGGCAGCCTGATGTTTCTCTGCCATTTCAGGTGGAGGTTGATGCCTCTGAAATTGGGGCAGGTGCCGTTTTGTCCCAAAAAGATCCAGAGACCTCTAAATGTAACCCTTGTGCCTTTTTCTCTCGAAAATTTTCTCCTACTGAACGTAATTATGACGTGGGTAATCGGGAGTTATTGGCCATGAAGTGGGCTTTTGAAGAGTGGAGACATTGGCTGGAGGGAGCCAAACATCAGGTGGTGGTCCTTACGGACCATAAGAATCTGGTCTATCTGGAATCTGCCAAGCGACTCAATCCTAGACAGGCCAGGTGGGCCTTGTTTTTCACACGTTTTAATTTTGTGGTTTCCTTTCTTCCTGGCACTAAGAATGTTAAGGCGGATGCCCTCTCGAGGAGTTTCCTTGCGGACTCTCCTGAGCTATCTGATCCCTCTGTTATTTTGAAGGAGGGTGTAGTTCTTTCCGCCATCTCGCCCAATTTGAGACTTGCTCTGGAGGGGTGTCAGGAGGATAGGCCCGAGCGCTGCCCTGTTGGAAAATTGTTTGTCCCGGACCAATGGAAAAAGAGTGTGATGTCTGAGATTCATTGTTCCGCATTGGCTGGGCATCCCGGAATTTTTGGTACCAGAGACTTGGTTAGTCTGTCCTTTTGGTGGCCTACCTTGTCTCGCGATGTCAGGGAATTTGTGCAGTCCTGCGGGACTTGCTCTCGCTCCAAGCCTTGCTCTCGCTCTAGTGGTTTGTTGATGCCATTGCCTGTGCCCAAGAGACCATGGACCCATATCTCTATGGATTTCATTTCCAATCTTCCTGTTTCTCAGAGAATGACCACCATCTGGGTAATTTGTGATAGGTTTTCCAAAATGATACATCTTGTGCCATTACCTAAGTTGCCTTCCTCCTCTGAATTGGTGCCGTTGTTCCTTCAGCACGTGGTTCATTTACACGGCATTCCTGAGAACATTGTGTCTGACAGAGGAGTCCAGTTTGTTTCCAGATTTTGGAGGACTTTTTGTTCTAAACTGGGTGTTCAATTGTCTTTCTCCTCGGCATTTCATCCTCAGACCAATGGTCAAACTGAGAGAACAAACCAGACATTGGAGACTTATCTAAGATGCTTTGTGTCTGCTGATCAGGATGACTGGGTCTCTTTTTTGCCTTTGGCTGAGTTTGCTCTTAATAATAGGGCTAGCTCTGCCACTTTGATGTCTCCGTTTTTCTGTAATTCTGGGTTTCACCCTCGATTTTCTTCAGGACAGACGGAGGCTTCTGTCTGTCCAGGTGTTGACTCTGTTGTTGAGCGTATGCAGCAGATTTGGGACCAGGTAGTGGAGAGGTTGTCCCTCTCTCAGGAGAAGGCCCAGCGGTTTGCTAACCGGCATAGGACTGATGGTCCTCGGTTTAAAGTGGGGGACTTGGTCTGGTTGTCCTCAAAGAATATTCCTATGAGAGTAGCATCTCCTAAATTTAAGCCTAGGTTCATTGGACCTTATAAGATCATGGAGATTATTAATCCTGTTTCTTTTCGTTTGCTTCTTCCAGGGACATTTAAGATCCATAACGTGTTCCACAAGTCCTTGTTGAAGAGGTTTGTTGAGCCAGTGGTTCCTGCTGCTGTGCCTCCTGACCCTGTTTTGGTTGAGGGCAATCTGGAGTATGTGGTTGAGAAAATATTGGATTCTCGTTTTTCTAGACGAAGACTCCAGTATTTGGTTAAATGGAGAGGTTATGGTCAGGAAGATAATTCTTGGGTGTTTGCTTCGGACATCCATGCTAGGAGACTTATCCGTGCGTATCATAGAACTCATCCTGACCGACCTGGTTGCTCAAATGAGGGTTCGGTGACCCCTCCTCAAGGGGGGGTACTGTTGTGAATGGGTTTGAGATGAGTTCTGAGCAGAGGCTTCCTCTGGTGGTTACAAGCGGTACTAGTGAGGATTGTGAGGACTGGGAATCAGGTGTTACTGATTGGTCTTATTTAAGGGAATCATTTTCCCATCAGGGTTGCCGGTGATCAATTGTTCTGGTCTGAATCCTTCTTTCCAGTTTCCCTTGTAGCCTGCTGTGTTGTGTTTGCATCTCCTGCTATCAGATAAGACAATTTCTTATTTTGTATTTTTGCTATATTTTTGCATTTGGTCCTGCACTTCTGTGGGGGCCTTCTGGGTCCCCTCCGGGGGCTTTTGCTTTCTCAGTTTAGTTCAGCCACTGTGTTTTGTACTTTTGCTTTTTTCAGTTTTTTCAGTGGCTGCTGTTTTTGTTACACCAGAGAACTAATTTAGGTGGTAGAGGTCGTGTGATCTCAGGTGATTTTGAAATTAGTAGAGTTGGTGTTTTTCAGGGTTTTCTGGGATTGCAGTAAGTACCCTTCCTGTCCTTTTCTATTTAGATAGTTTGGGCCCCAGCGTTTGCTCATACTATTTTCTTTCTGTGTCAGTATTTCCTCTTGTCTAACCGCCATTACATGTTTGGGGGCTTTCTATTGTCTTTGGGGTTCTGCTCCGGGGCAGATAGCTTTCCTATTTCTATCTTTAGGTGTAGTTAGTTTCTCAGGCTGTGACGAGGCGTCTAGGACCAACGTAGGAACGCTCCACGGCTGCCTCTAGTTGCGGTGGTTAGTCAGGGTACTGCAATCTCATAGATTCCAACTGCTCTGGTGTATTTCCTTTTTTGCCTGCACTCCTCAGCTACCGAAACATAACAGGCCTGAAACTACTCAGGTCTTGATTAGGAGACCAGAAGTAGGTGTCTGCAAACACAATCTGAGAGCTCATTCAGTCTGGACAAGGGGTCCAGGCACAGAAGGTGTCTCCAAGAGTGTGGGAGCTAGTTTAGCCTGGACACAGGGAGGTGTCCTGGCACAAGAAACAGTCTCCAAGATTGTTAGAGCTGTCTTCAGCCTGGTGTTGTGAATGGGTTTGAGATGAGTTCTGAGCAGAGGCTCCCTCTGGTGGTTACTAGCGGTACTAGTGAGGACTGGGAATCAGGTGTTACTGATTGGTCTTATTTAAGGGAATCATTTTCCCATCAGGGTTGCCGGTGATCAATTGTTCTGGTCTGAATCCTTCTTTCCAGTTTCCCTTGTAGCCTGCTGTGTCGTGTCTGCATCTCCTGCTATCAGATAAGACAATTTCTTATTTGTGTTTTTGCTCTATTTTTGCATTTTTTCCTGCACTTCTGTGGGGGCCTTCTGGGTCCCCTCCGGGGGCTTTTGCCCTCTCAGTTTAGTCCAGCCACTGTGTTTTGTACTTTTGCTTTTTCCAGTTTTTTCAGTGGCTGCTGTTTTGTTACACCAGAGAACTAATTTAGGTGGTAGAGGTCGTGTGATCTCAGGTGATTTTGAAATTAGTAGAGTTGGTGTTTTTTCAGGGTTTTCTGGATTGCAGTAAGTACCCTTCCTATCCTTTTCTATTTAGATAGTTTGGGCCCCAGCTTTTGCTCATACTATTTTCTTTCTGTGTCAGTATTTCCTCTTGTCTAACCGCCATTACTTGTTTGGGGGCTTTCTTTTATCTTTGGGGTTCTGCTACGGGGCAGATAGCTTTCCTATTTTCTATCTTTAGGTGTAGTTAGTTTCTCAGGCTGTGACGAGGCGTCTAGGACCAACGTAGGAACGCTCCACGGCTGCCTCTAGTTGCGGTGGTTAGTCAGGGTACTGCAATCTCATAGATTCCAACTGCTCTGGTGTATTTCCTTTTTTGCCTGCACTCCTCAGCTACCGTAACATAACAGTATCACCGGCCAAAAAAATTGTATGGTACTACAGAAGGAAAAAATATTTTGAAGGTAAAAGTTGTCAAGATATTTTTTTCTGTTTTGCTTTTTTTTTTTTTTTTTTTTTTTTCCTCTGTTTCTCTGGGGGGCTGGGGAGGTCTTTTCTCCCAATGGGTTTGCACATTGTCTGGCCGTGGGACAGCTTGCCACTGAGTTCAAGTATTGCGCAATCTTGCTAGGTGCTGTTGGGAACCAGGATCCCATGCCAGATTTGTTTTTAGGGATCGGCAAGTTTCAGAATTTCAAAATTTTAAATTTTTTCTTGCTTAAAATCTAAGTCCCAGGAAACCAGCGCAGCAGGTTCAAATTATCCTCTCTCCTCGCGGCGACCTCAGGATTGGGCTTTTTCCCTGAACCTGGGGACCTGTTTTGAGTGATGTTGATGCATTTTTTCAGGCTTTGGGGTATTGTACGATGACCTAAGTCATGATCAAGCTGAAAAAGCCTTTTTTGGCATTAAACAGGGGCTTGATGACGCGAGTTTATACTGTCAGAGATTCCGTGGTGGGCATCCTGACCAAAGGGAATGACGCGCTTTGGCGTCCCTTTTCCGGAAGGGTCTGTGGATAAAGTAAAGGTGTTATGGTGGGATTCCCTGTCCCCTTGGTCTCAATGATTCTATTCATTGGCATTCAAATTGAAGACTTTGCGTGAGCGGAGAAGTATGCTGGAGTGGTGTTGCCTTGTGAGCCAGCTGCTGAGCCATCAGTGGGGATGGAGTGGTTTGGGCACGCGTCATGGTTTCGAAATGGCAATGGGTTTATGTTTCCTGGGGGATGCCTCTCAGCTATTCAGTCGCCCTAAGCGGGGAAACTTTTGCAGCTCAGTTGTCTTGGGTTGTGTTCAGACTAATTTTTTTTTTAAAACGTCCTCTGATAGCCCGTCCCATTTTCTGCTCAGGCTTTCGTTGATTCTGGACAGCTATAAACCTGATGGATTATGAATTTTCTAAACTTTGTGGGTTTTTCCTGAAACCCCTAAGAATCATTCCTTTATGGGGATTCGTTTCCTACCCCTTTGGCTGAGAATAAACCCCAGTTTTCTACCAGGTGAAAAGAGGGTTGAACCTGAACACCAGGATGCTGCAAATTTTTTGGTTCTTATAACTGCATAATTAAAGTGCTGGTTTTCCTTTGGTTACAGTCCATAATTGTTTTGGATGGAAATCTGTGTCTGTACCAGTTGGGGTGCGCCAATGTTTTAGGCCAACAACTCCTGTTTTTTTCTGCCTCCCCAGGCTGAGGAGTTCCTGACTTTTTGTTTGATTTTTCTGATGGTTTAGCGAAATAAATCTGCATCTTACCTCCCCATGGAGAGCGCGATGAATTAGGCCAGGTAGTAAATTCCCTAAGGGCGCCTTTTTAACTTTCTGTACCTGAACATCGTATGCGGTTTATATCAAGGAATCATTGGAGAAGGGTCATATCAACCATCCTCTTCACCCTTAGGTCCGGTTTTTTTCTTTGGGCCAAAAGAGAGGTTCAAAAAAGGCCGTGTATTGATTACGCTCTGAAACAATATTACTGTGAAATATAAACCCGTTACCCTTGATTTCTGACCTGTTTTCCAGGGTAAAACGCTACTTGGTTTACAAGCTTGACTCGGGGGGCGTATAACCTTTTCCATTAAGCACGGGAGAATGGAAGACGGAAATTTAAACCCACCCCTGAAGGGCATTTTGGTCCTTGTATGCCCTTTGGGTCACTAATCTCCTTTTCCGTCTTCCATCCTTCATGAATGACATTTCAGGGATTTGTGGACAAGTTTCGATTGTTTTTTGGATATATCTGATTTTTTCTAATGACTGGGACTCTCATGTAACAGTTCGAACGTATTCCAGATTTTAGAGAGAAAGCTCTGATTGAAGGGATCAAAGTGTCTTTTTGGCGTACAGAAGATTCTTTCTGGGATTCATTTGTCCCCCATCGTTATTAAAATGGACCCGGCCAAGGTTCAGCCATCGTGTTGGGCCAACCACTTCATTAAAGGCTTTCGAGATTTTTGGGTTTTGCCAATTTTTATCGTAAATTTATTGGTAATTTCTTGTTATTGTTAAACCATTAATGATTTGACCAGAAAAGGTTCTGAGTGGGAATGGCCTCCTGAGGCATCTCTGCGTTTCGGAACTTAAGCAGAGATTCACTTCTGCCCTGTTTACGGCAGCCTGATGTTTCTTCCATTTCAGGTGGAGGTGGGTGCCTCAAAATGGGGAGGTGCCGTTTTGTCCAAAAAGATCCAGAGACCTTAAAATAACCCTTTGCCTTTTCTCTCGAAAAATTTTCTCCTATAACAATAATGACGGGGTAATCGGAGTAATTGGCCATGAAGTGGCTTTTGAAGAGTGGAGACTTGGCTGGAGGGAGCCAAAATCAGGTGGTGCTTACGGACCATAAGAATTGTCTATCTGGAATCTCCAAGCGACCAATCCTAGACAGGCAGGTGGGCCTTGTTTTTCACACGTTTTTAATTTTGTGGTTTCCTTTCTTCCTGGCACTAAGAATTTAAGGCGGATGCCCTCCGAGGAGTTTCCTTGGGACTTCCGAGCTATCTGATCCCTCTGTTATTTTGAAGGAGGGTGAGTTCTTTCCCATCTCGCCCAATTTGAACTTGCTCTGGAGGGGTTCAGGGGAAGGCCCGAGCGCTGCCCTTTTGGAAAATTGTTTGTCCCGGACCAATGGAAAAAAGTGTGATGCTGAGATTATTTTCCGCATTGGCTGGGCATCCCGGAATTTTTGGACCAGAATTGGTTAGTCGGCCTTTTGGTGGCCTACCTTGTCTCGCATGTCAGGGAATTTGTGCAGTCCTGCGGGATTGCTCTCGCTCCAAGCCCTTGCTCTCGCTCTGGGTTGTTTGATGCCATTGCCTGGCCCAAAGACCAAGGACCCATACCTATGGATTTCATTTCCGATCTTCCGTTTCCAGAGAATGACCCCATCTGGGTAATTTGTGATGGTTTTCCAAAATGATACATCTTTGTTCATTACCTAAGTTTGCCTTCCTCCTCTAATTGGTGCCGTTGTTCCTTCACACGTGGTTCTTTTCACGGCATTCCTGAAACATTGGTCTGACAGAGGAGTCCATTGTTGTTTCCAGATTTTGGAGGACTTTTTGTTCTAAACTGTGTGTTTAATTTCTTTCCCTCCATTTCATCCCAGACCAATGGTCAAACTGAAGAACAAACCAGAATTGAGACTTACTAAGATGCTTTTTTGGGCTCTGCAGGATGATGGGTCCTTTTTTGCCTTTGGCTGAGTTTGCTCTTAATAATAGGGCTAGCTCGCCACTTTGATTTCTCCGTTTTTCGAATTCTGGGTTTCACCCTCGATTTTCTTCAGGAGACGGGGTTTGTCTGTCCAGGTGTTACTCTGTTTTTTTGAGCGAAAGAGAGTTTTTGGCCCAAAGTAGGAGATTTTTCCCCCTCTCAAAAGGGCCCAGCTTTTTCTAACCGGGAAAGGACTGTGGCCCTTTTTAAAAATGGGGGACTGGCTGTTGTCCTCAAAGAATATTCCTATGAGTAGCATCCCAAAATTTTTAACCTAGGTTCTTTTACCTTATGTCATGGAGTTTTTAATCCTTTTTTTTTTTTGTTTGCTTTTTCCAGGACTTTAAGACCCCTAACGGTTCCCAAGTCTTGTTGAAGAGTTTGTTTAGCCAGTGGTTCCGTCGTGCCTCCTGACCCGTTTTGGTGAGGGCAATCTGGTAGTGGTTAGAAAAAATTGGATTCTCTTTTTTTTGACGAAGACCCAGTATTTGTTAAAAAGGGGAAGGTTATGGCGGAGGGGAAAAATTTTTGGTGTTTGCTTCGGGGACCATGTAGGAGACTTATCCTCGTATCATAGAACTCATCCTGACCACCCCGGGGTTTCAAAAGAGGGGTTGGACCCCCCTCAAGGGGGGGGTGTTGTAATGGGGTTTTTGATGATTCTGAGCAGAGGTCCTCTGGTGGTTACTAGCGTACAGTGAGGACTGGGAAAAAGGGTTTTTTGATTGCTTATTTAAGGAATCATTTTCCCATCAGGGTTTTCCGGTTCTTGTTTGGTCAATCCCTTTCCAGTTTTGTGCCGCGTGTCGTGTCGCCCCTCCGCTATCAGATAAGACAATTTTTATTTTGTGTTTTGCTCATTTTTGATTTTTTCCCACTTCTGTGGGGGCCTTGGGTCCCCTCCGGGGCTTTTGCCTCTCAGTTTAGCCCCGCCCCGTGTTTTGTCCCCTTTTCTTTTTTTCCGTTTTTTTTGTGGCTGGTTTTTACACCGAGAACTAATTTAGGTGGTAGAGGTGTTGATCTCAGGTGATTTTGAAAAATTGTAGAGTTTGTTTTTTTTTGGGGGGTTTTTGGGATTGCAGTAAGTACCCCCCTTTCCCACCTTTTTATTTAAAGTTTGGGCCCCAGTTTTTCTTTATCTATTTTCTTTTTTTGCGTATTTTTCCCCCCCCTAACCCCATTTACTTGTTTTTGGGGGGTTTTTTATCTTTGGGGTTCTGCTACGGGGAGATAGCTTTCCTATTTTCTATCTTTAGGTGTAGTTAGTTTTTTTGGGGGTGACGAGGCGTCTAGGCCCCCAAGTAGGAACGCTCCACGGCTGCCTCTATTGCGGTGGTTAGTCAGGGTACGCAACTCATAGATTCCCAATGCTCTGGGTATTTTTCCCTTTTTTTCCTGCACTCCCAGCTACCGTAACATAACACCCCCCACAGAGAGGGTTTTCCGGCACAAGGAACAGTCCC